>JAKSZT010054218.1:470366-480382 GCA_026826555.1 Tolypeutes matacus
ATTAGATTAAGTGTTAACTTCTCATCAGAAACCATGGAGGCAAGAAGGGAGTGGTGTGATATAATGAAGACACCACAAGAGAAAAACTGTCAGATGAGAATCCTATATCTGGCAAGATTGTGTTTCAATAATGAGAACAACTTTAGACTATTCACAAATGAACAAATGAACAGAAACTGAGGGTTTGTAACTAAGAGACTGGCTTTGCAGGAAATACTAAAAGGAGTGCTACAGTCTGAAAAGAAAAGACAGTAGATAGGCTTAGAAGAGAGTCTAGAAATGAAGATTACAGAAGTAAATGTAACTAGCAGTGTAAAAATAGTGGTGAAAATAAAATATGACAGATAAAACACAAAGGTCAAAATGGGTGAAAAAGAACTGCCGTAATATTTAATGTTAATGGTTTTAACTCCCCAATCAAAAGACTCAGACTGGTGGAATGTATAAGCCATTTATATACTGTTAAAAAGAGACCCACCTAAGACATAAGGACACCAACAGATTGAAAGCAAAGGGCTGGAAAAAGATGTTCCATGCATGCACTAACCAAAAACAACAACAACAAAACAAACAAACAAAAATCTAGAATAATTTGCATTAAATGAAATAAACTTTAAAAAAATATTTTATTAGAGACAAGGAAGGACATAATATATTAATAAAAGGGGCAATTCCCCACGAAGAAATAACAACCATAAATGTATATGCACTTGCATTAGTCAGCCAAAGGGGTGCTGATACAAAATACCAGAAATCTGTTGGCTTTTATAAAGGGTATATATTTGGGGGTAGAAGCTTACAGTTACCAGGCCATAAAGCATAAGTTACTTCCCTCACCAAACTCTGTGAGGTTTCTGGCTTCCTGGGTGCCACTCTTTTCCAGGGATTGATTCTTTCCAGGTTCAGCTGCTTGGTCTCTCCACAAAGCCATCTGTAGACTATCAGGCAAATGGCTCATCTCTTTTCCTGGTCCCTTCTCTCCTTCCTCACAACCAAGCTCCTCTGTGTGCTTAATTCCCCAGGCTCCAGCATTAAAACTCCACATCAGAACTCCAACTCAAAGCTCCAAATCTGTCCTTTGCCATGTCCATTGTCTTTGAGACCCCACCCACCAAAGGATAGGGCTCAATGCCTTACTGACATGGCCCAATCAAAGCCCTAATCATAACTTAATCATGCCCAGATGAACAGACCCGTTTGCAAGCATAGTCCAACATCTATTTTTGGAATTCATAACTATATCAAACTGCCAAACTGCTACACTCCACCTTCTGAATTCCAAAAATACATTATAATATTCAAAAAACCTTAAGTCAGTAACAATGCAAGTACAAAATCATATCATAATCAGTTTAAAGAAATACAGTTCCTCTTGAGGCAAAGTCCTGTCTGTTGTAGACCTCTGAAACTTACAAAACCATTTAACTACTTCCAATACACAAATGGACAGACAAAAGATAAACATTCATTTGCATTACCGTAAGGATAAATTGGTAGAGAAACATGACTTATGGGTCCTCTGAAGTTCAGTAAACCTGCAGGGAATCCTCCATTCGATTTCAAAGTCTGAGAGTCATTCTTAAGATGATGGTTTCTTCTCCTTAGGGCCACATAGGGACCCACCCCTTTCCACAGGCTTGCCCAAAGGCATTTTCTTGGTTCCACCCACATCAAGCATCTGAATGTCAACCAAGCTCTGGACCTCACCCTCCAAGAGCATTGGGGTGATAGCCACACCTTACTAAATCTTTGGGTTAGAGTCTTAGCCCCCCTAGTACAGTGAGGTGAAGGCAATATTCCCCTAACCTTTGACATACAGGCTCAACCCTCTCAGAGCAATGAGTTGACCACCTGGCCTTCCCTAATCCATAGGGGACAGGCCTGCCCCTCTCAGACCTATAGGGCATCAACCTCAACCTCCCTAATGTTTTAAGAGCGTGCTCCACCCTCTCTGCACCCTGGTGCAGCAAAACTCTCCCTGAACATTGGATGGGAACATCCACCCTCTTCAACTGCTGGGGCAACTCACCTTCTCCGTACACATGGGTAGGGTTCCTCTCTTGGCCCAAGGTGATGTCTTAATTCCAGATGTCAGCTTCCATGGTTTTCTTCTTAAAGATGTTTCTCCTTCAATTTCTCCTTTCCATGTCTCTTTCAGTCCAAGCTCACAGTGGTTTTGTTCATAAAGTGCTTTCAAAAACTTTGTCAGTTTAGCATGCAAGAAACAGGGGTCCAAGTCATCAGACAGTTAAGACTTTCCACAAGTCTTTCTGAGATAATTGCATCTTCAATCCTGATTTACAAGTTCCAACTTTAGTTAAGTTCTCAAATGGAGCACTGTAGCTGTTTGGAAGTTGGATGTAATTATGACTTCCAAAAATAGATATTGGATCATGCTTGTAAACTGGTCTGCTAATCTGGGCATGATTAAGTTATGATTAGGGCATTAACTGGGCCACATAAGTAAGATGTTGAGCCCCACCCCTTGTTGGGGTGGGAATCATATATAAAAGGCAAGGCAAAAGACAGAGAGAGCAGTTTTTGATGTTGGAGTCTTGAACTGGAGCCCCGGGAAGTAAGAGAACTTGGTCGTGAGGAAGGAGAGAAGTCTCTGGAATAGAGATGGGCCATTTGTCTGAGAGTTCACAGCTGGCCTTGTGAAGAGAAGCAAAGCCTCAAGAGCCTCATAGTCTACAGCTGACCTTGTGGAGGAAACAGAGGCGCTAAGCCCGGAGAGAAATGCAGCCCTGGGAGGAGAGGAACACAAGAAGCCTGAACCCTGGCAAATGTCAGAAGCTGTCTTGCTCCAACATGTGGAAATGGACTTTGGTGAGGGAAGAAACTTATGCTTTTTGGCCTGGTAACTGTGGATTTCTAACCCAAATAAATACCCTTTATAAAGACCAACCAATTTCTGGTACTTTGAATCAGCATCCTTTCGGCTGACTAATAGAGGCACTATCATCTGGGAGCTTGATTTCCAGAGGCTTGGAATTTCCAGAATAAGTTTCTGTTTTCTTTGTGCCCATGAGATCTGTCCTTAGTGTATTTCTCTCATCTACCATTTTGTTATAACTTGCAGGGAGAAGCCAAGCTGCATTCTCTAAGTTTACTTTGGAAGGAAGTAACTTATGTTTTATGGCCTGGTAAATGTAAGTTCCTACCCAAAATAAATACTTTTATAAAAACCAACTGATTATTAGTATTTTGCATCAGCACCCCTTTGGCTGACTAATACTGAATTTGGTACCGAGGAGTGGGGAAGTGCTTTTGCAATTACCAAAGTGTTGGAATGGATTTATAAATGGGTAAGGGGTATTTTTTGGATGAATTGTGAGATGCTAGGTAGAAAAGACTTATAGTGCTTTGAAGAGACTGTTGATAGTAATAAGGATGCTAAAGAGTCTTTTTATGATGCCTTAGAAAGTCCCTCCAAAACTACACAAAAGCTGCTAGAGCTAATAAGGAATTTCAGCAGAGTGTCAGTATACAAGACCAATATGCAAAAATCAGTGGTGTTTTTATACACTAGTAATGCACAATCTGAGAAGGGTTCAGTAAAAAAAAAAAAATCCATTTACAATGGTGACTAAAATATGAAATATTTAGGAATAAACTTATCCAAGGATATAAAGTACTTGTATACCAAAAATTACAATGCATTGCTAAAAGAAATAAAATTGACCTAAATAAATGGAAGAACATTCAATGCTCATGGATTGGAAAACTAAATAATACTAAGATATCAAATCTACCTAAATTGATATGCAGATCCAATGCCATCCCAATAAAAATTCCACCAGCATTTTTTAAACAAATGGAAAACGCAATTATCAAATTTATTTGGAAGGGTAAGGGGCCCTGAATAATGAGAAACATCTTAAAAAGAAAGGCAAAGTTGGAAGACTCTCACTTCCAGAATCTAAATCATTATTACCTAGGTACAGTGGGAAAAACAGCATGGTACTGGCATAAAGACAGACACATTTACCAATGGACCCGAATTGATGGTTCAGAAACATACGCTTACATCTATGGTCAAGTTATTTTTGAGAAATCTATCAAACCCACCCAAATAGAGCAGAACAGTCTACTCAACAAATGGTGCTGAGGGAACTGGAGGGTCATATCCAAAAGAAAGAAAGAGGAGCCTTGTCTCACACCTTATAAAAAATTTAACACAAAATGGATTAAAGACCTAAATGTAAAAGGTAGAACCTTAAAGCTCCTAGAAGAAAATGTAGTAAAACATCTTCAAGACCTGGTGGTAGGTGGTAGATTCTTAAACCTTATACCAAAAGCATAAGCAATGAAAGGAAACATGGATAAATGGAACCTCCTCAAACTTAAACACTTTTATGGTTCAAAGGTCTTTGCCAAGAACGTGAAAAGACAGCCCACTCAATGGGAGAAGATATTTGGTATATCCGATAATGATTTGATTTCCATTCTATATACAGTGATCATACAACTTGAGAATAAGAGAGCAAGCAATCCAATTAAAAATGGGCAAAAGACTTAGACATTTCTCCAAAGAAGAAATACAAATGGCCAAAAAGCACATGAAAATATGTTCAGTATCACTAGCTATTAGGGAAATTGGAGAGCAGATGTTGCAACACAGCTGATATTCTGGGTTCAACTTGTATATGAACAGACTTAAGAAGTCTCTGGTCAACATATTTAATGAGTATAGTGTTAAATATATGTTCAAACAAAAGGTACAGAAGAGTCATATATAGGGAAATTATAAATAAGCCTAACTCTTTTTCATTAGGGAACATTATATTCTATGGTAAGTTCCACTGATAGGGCTCCAAATTCCTGAGAGTCTGCCCTGCCTATAGTGTCTACATGTCTCGAGAGCATTCAGGAGGATCCCTACTTGAGGCACTGTTTACTGTGGCTGTCACTGAGATCCTCTTAAAACGTGCATAAGTGTAACCTCTGCAATTACCTTCTGCCTCACTTTGAAAGCTCTTAGCTGTAAAAACTCATTTGTATTTCATATTTCTCCCTTTCGTTCAAGTTCTTTTTCCAAATGCATGCAATAAAGTCTTGAAGGAAAGATCCAAGAAGACAGGAAGTGAGCTGGGCAAGAAACCCCAAGATTCAATCTGGAATGTGGGGAAGGAGTGGGAAAGTGTGGTGGGGGATGAGCAAGGAGACAGTGAGAGGCCCCTTTGCAGCTATGTTATGATCTTGTACCAGGGGACATGGCTTAGGAAGGAAGTGGGCATAAAAAATGCAGAGGGGATTAGGGGTTAAGTGCAGACCACCCAGCTATTCATCAGAGAAGATGAACCTGTCCTCTCTCAATGCTAGGACTGGTCACAGGCAGGTTTTAGTTCTCAAGTTCAGAAACTGTCGAGCTTAGAAATTGTTCTCCTCCATGTTGCTTCTCTTAAACTAGGAGTCAGATTTGGGAAGCGTCAAAGAGTAAATAGCTTAGGTTATGCAGGTCATACACACCTTGAACTAATTTAAATCTACACGGTGTAGCAGTAGAAAGCAGTCACAGACAAAAAAAGTAAGTCAATGATCATGACTGTGTATGAATAAAACTTTATGTATAGACACTGTTGACCTAGAAATGATAAGCTGCATCCAGAAATAATTTTTCCCTTTATTTTCCTTACCCTTTGAATTAGTCAGCCAAAGGGGTGCTGATGCAAAGTATCAGAAATCTGTTTTCTTTCATAAAGCTTATTTATTTTGGGTAAAAGCCTACAGTTATAAGGCCCTAAAGGGTCCCACTCAAGGCTGCTTTCTCATCAAGGTCAGTTACCACATGTTGAAGCAAGATGGCAGGTGATCTCTGAATGGTCTCTTCTTCCTTCTTCTTCTTAAGGCTCCGTGGGCCCAGCTTCTTCTGATCTCAGCCATAGGCTTTGTATATTCTTCTGGCAAAGGGCTTCTTTCCAGGCTTTCTTAGCTGCCAACTGTGGCACTGCAAACTATCAGGTGAATGGCTCAGTTCACTCCATGGCCCCAAGATCAAACATGACAGAGCTCTTGGCTCTTCCCTGGGTCTTTTTCAGTATCTGTTTATATCAGCTCACCAAGGGGGTGTGGACTCAGCGCAGAGTCAGTCACAACTTACTCACACGGTTGAATCGAAGCCCCAATCCTAACAAGTAATTTCATCCAGACATGTCAGCTGAATCTAATGAATTCAAAGGGTATCACACTCAGAGGAATAGACCACTTCACAAACAATCTTTTTTTTTTGAATTCAGATGTAATCTCAAACTGCCACACCTCTGCTGCAGCACTGTCTGATCTGATGAGTGGACACCCCTGTCCATCCCCAAAAGCTCACTGGAAAACTAGAGATCAGGTGGTGGGGCTCATGCAGGAAAGAGACGTGGGAGACACTCACCCCTGGTCCCAACCCTGCAATGAGCTCTGGTCCTGAATTGTGGTCCCGCCCACATTCTCACCTTTGATTGATTCGATGAAATATTTTGGCAACCACAAAATCTAATCAGGTGCAGGAATGTGATTGGAGGCCAATGTACTGTCATAGATGGGATTATCTGAGCTATAAAAGGGTTGAATCTTCAGTTCTGGCCTCAGAACATCTTTGGGAGAGCAAGAGGAGAGTTGCCCAGACTCAGCAGCCTCTCAGGTGGACTCTGGAGAAATTTCTCTGTGATGTGGATGCAAAGATAATATTGTTTCACCTTCCCTGTGGCCCAGATTAGAAAATATTGAGCCACACAGAATCAGCTGCACACAAATCCCCCAAACTGGAAAGCTATGAAATTTGGTATGTTCCATGTTGCTTTCCTTTGACCAGAGTTTGGCTACTGGGAGGGCCACCTGGTAAATATTTTAGGCTATTGGGGCCATACTGGGCAGTAAGTTCTTTAACTTAGCCTGGGTTTTACATGTGAAGGCAGCCACAATAGCAGTACGCCAAATATGAAGGCTGTATTCAAACATTACTTTATTTATGGACACCTGTAGCTGTATTTCAATTAGTCTTTGTTCTTCTAAGACCTTTTCCAAATTCCACTTTCCCTGAGATTGCACTCCTGAGCTCATCCAGTGCTCTTAGCTTGCCTAGTTACACCAGATAATCTTGTCCACCAGGGGGCACTGTGGGCACAGAATAGGCAGAGGGGGAGGTTCCCACAGAGAAAGGCGGGGCTGGGAAGTTGTGTGACAGTCACCCAAGGGGAGCCTGGAGAGGAGGATGGAGAGATGGAAACGTGAGAACCAGGGCTAGGGGTTTGTCAAGGGAAAATTACAAGTCTGTAAGTCGGGTTGTGAAAGGGTCTGAGGTAGGTCTTCAAGTGCCTTTGGCTGTTGCAGGGACAGTGTTCCTGGAGAATGACGGAGGAAGCAGGGACCAGTTGGAGAGTCTTGCTCTGCTCTCTGCTGCTGGCAGGAGGTCCTGCCTTGAACCTGAGTGGCTGTGGGCAGCTCTGGGGGCTTCTAGGAGAAGGAATCAGCAGGACTCGCTGTAGGATTGGATGTGGGAGGGATATAAGGGAGGGTTCAGGTTCACTCCTAGAAATTGGGATTGACCCGTTTGCTTAGAAGAAAACATGGATCAGTTATTAAAAAAAAGCAAAAAGAAAATGAAGGAAGTATATTTAGGCCACGTTAGATTTGAGATTTATTATATTGATGAGTGAAAAAAATCACGTTCAATATATTCCTAGTACATAAAGTTGTAGATATGTAAATAATCATTTCCTGAACTCATTGAGTAACAAATTCCAAACATTCCCATGGACTTTACACTGTGTAGGTGCTGGGCATAGAATAGTGAGCACAGCACTAGAATCTGCTCCTTGATGTTTTATGTGAAATTCACATTTGTAAAGAACTTTGTGAGTGCATGAGGGTGTGTCTTGGTCCCTAAAAGAGCAGGGCCCCAGGGAGCATTCAGGGGCTGGTGTCTGCAGAACTGTCCTGGGTGGGAAACTCCCTTATGCTCTGGGGGGCCGCTGTGGACGCTGACCACAGCATGGCAGGGAGCCTTTGTCTGAATGCCAGGGTCACTCCCACAGTCCGGGGTCCCAGCTCATCTGTACTGAGTGGAGGTCTCTGGGGTCTTTCCAGGTCTGAAAAGGATTGGGGGTAAATGCTAGTCCTTAGGGACCAGCCTGAAAGCTATTTTAGGTTGAATGTGTCTCCCAGCCACACCCTCCTTGCAGAGGGCCCAGGGTTCCCTCTCTCAAGGCTCTGGAGCCAGAGAGGGCAGAGAAGAAGGTCAAGGTTCCATGATCAGATTTGCATGAGGTCCCCTCCCCCTGCATCAACTGCCAGCCTGTGGGATAAAGTTCCCGAGGCTGCCCTGCTCACCTGTGGGTCTCAGGGATAGAACTCTAGGTGCCACCAACATGGCCTGGGCTCCCCTCCTCCTCACCCTTCTCACTCATTGTGCAAGTGAGACACCCCGTTATTGGTTCATGGGTGACCCCTTTCTTTACTCTTTCCCAGACCCACCCAGAGCCTTTGTCCTAAACTCACCGTCTTTTCCTTTGCAGGGTCCTGGGCTCAGTCTGCCCTGACTCAGCCTCCCTCAGTGTCTGGGACTCCGGGACAGACGGTCACCATCTCCTGTGCCGGAAGCAGTAGTGATATCGGGGCCTATAACTATGTCTCCTGGTACCAACAGCGCCCGGGCACGGCCCCCAAACTCCTCATTTATGATGTCAATAAACGACCCTCAGGGATCCCTGGTCGCTTCTCTGGCTCCAAGTCTGGCAACACGGCCTCCCTGAGCATCTCCGGGCTCCTGTCTGAGGACGAGGCAGAATATCACTGTATAGCATACATGGGCAGCAACATTTTCCACAGTGGTCCAATGTGACAGGGAAGTGAGACCAAAACCTCAGGCTTTGTTATCTGCTGTCACTTCTGTTCATCACCACGGCTGCAGGTGCTTCTCTAGGGAAACCCCACAAAAAAATACGGTTGGTCCTTAAAATGAAGTTGTAAAGAAAAGTCTCTCACAGGGCACTTGACTTGGAAAAATGAAAATGAAAACTATGCCCTTTCCTCTTCCTTGGCCAGAGGTTGCAGATTTGATTCAGCTCTTTGGTGACAAGAACAAAGGAGGGACAGTCCTCTCATTTAGCCTGAAGTGATTCGAGGCCACCTGCTCTGTGAAGTCTTCTCTGCAACTCTAGATGCTCCTTCAGAGCCAACAGGAGAATCTCTATCCAGTTCACTGAGAGAGTTTTATGAAACGTAACATACTCACTAGAGCGACGCCCATTAACCAGCCGAGTAAGGTGGTCAAAGGAAGGTATCCCACCTTCCTTGCCATATTTTATTGATTAGAGCAAATTACAGGTTCCATCTACATTCAAAGTGGGGCTTTGTGCAAGGGTGTGAATCACTGTGACAACCAAAGGACTCGCCCTCCATAATCCATTAAAAGGAACTTTTTATTCCTGTTCAAATCCATTGGTAAAAGTCCCTGCAAATTTGCTGAGGAAACTCTGCTTCTGCTCTTTCAGTGTCCCTGACCTACACCCATCCTTCCATCTCAGTCATCTGAAATGGGGGAACATGCTGTCCTTAGTTCTCTGACCACTGACCTTGACTTCAGATTGTTTTTGTTTTTTTAAATAATATACTTTTAAAAAAGGTATTTAGATTACATAAATGTTACACAAAAAATTTAGGGATTCCCAAACACCCTCTCCCCACACCTCCCACATCCTCCCACATAAACATCCTTCATTAGTGTGGCACATTCATTGCAATTGATAAACACATCCTGGGGCATTGCCACTGAGCATGGATCATAGTTCACATTGTAGTCTACACTCTCTCCCACAGAGTTCTACATGTTATGTGATGATATAAAATGGCCTATACCTGTCATTGCATTGTCACTCAGGACAATTCCCAAAAAAAGCCCCCGTATTACAACTCTTCTTCTCTCTCCCTACCCCCAAGAGCCTCCAGTGGTCACTGCCTCCACATCAATGTTGTAATTATTTCCAATGCTAGAATCACAATATGTCTATAGTAGAATACCAGTAAGT
>JAKSZT010054218.1:506926-532711 GCA_026826555.1 Tolypeutes matacus
CTCTTGGCTTTGAGGGCAGAGAGCCAAATTAATTTAAATACTCTATTTTGTTTAATCCAATATATCAAAAATGGTATCATTTTCCCTGTAATTACTATAAAATTATTTATGAGATATTTTACATTCTTTTTACACTAAGTCTTCAAAATCGAGTGCTTTCAACTTTCACCTGCCTCCCACCATCAACACCCTAGGATAGTGATTATCACCTGATGTTTCTAGTATCCAATGTAGTGTTATAAATATTGGCCCCATCACCAAAATGCAGGGAAATCTTGAAGAGGTTTTCCAGACTCCCAGATCCCTATGGGGTCAAATAAGGTTTTAGTTGAGACTTCATCAAACCTAAGTCATGGGGGAGTGAAATGGAGGGGTGTGTGTCTAACCTAATGGTCTGCAATCTAGCCTGCAGTGGAAAGCTGCAGGAGTTGAGGGAGAAGAAGCTGTCAATCAAAACGGCTGTCCTCCCTTGCCTTAGGCAGCTTCTAGAAACAGGCATGAGGTTGCTGTTATGTTATTAGAAGGTGGGGCTAATCCAGATGCTAAGGACCATTCTGAGACTACAGCAATGCACCAGGCAGCAGCCAAGGACACTTAGCCTGTGATGAGGACAGAGCAGAAGAAGCAAAACTGCTGGTGTCCCAAGGAGCAAGCATTTGCCTTGAGAATAAAGAAGAAAAGACAGCCCTGCATGTGGCCAAAAGTGGCCTGGGTTTAATACTCAAGAGAATGGTGAAGGTTAAGCAGCTTGGATTTTTTCTTTATATGCGTTATTGTTGTCCTCAATGTCCTGGAAGCTAATGTACTTGTGCACAAGACATCATCTATGTATGATGAAGTTTTTCTCACCTTTAAAGTCTTATAACTTGTTGGATGTGGTTCCTTTTAAGGTACTTGTTCTAAGCTTACAACTTGCTTTTCAGTCATTGAGTAACTGTTGAGTGTCCTATTGTTGTATATTATTCTGTATTGAATTTTGGCTAATTTTCAGTAAGTGATTCTGTGGTTGTTGTGAGTCTTCAGCTTCCTCGCATGTACCCTCTGTCCCCCTCTGAAGCAAAACAAACCCAGTAGCACCAGGCCAGTTGTTTGGCCAAATGTTTCTAGGTGGATTCTAGAATGTTCCTCCATACACTTGAAACCTATCTTTGTTTTTCAAGCTTACTCAGAGACCTATTTCAATATTTTCTGTTTTTTCAATCATAAGGTTTAATTTCTTTTTGTTATAGGAGGAATGCTTATATTTTTTAGTGGACCAAACTTTAAGTTGGAGGGTATGATGTCTATGTTTGACATTCATAAACACTAAAATAAAATGATGAAAAATAATAGTCACATATCCATATATCTTTTTAATGAGCTATTTCACTTTAAAATCAAATATATTGGTTTTTAAAGGAAGTTTTAAAGTACCTATATAAGTCATCCTGTAATGAAAGGAATGTTAAGCTTGTTAAAATGATGTGTAACAAAAACATATTTCGATTTGTATTTCAGAAAGTAAAAAATAAAATATTGAGAGAAAAAAACAATAAAAAACCTGTCACCTTCTGCTTGGTCCTGCATCCTTTGCCTTTCACATGTGTTGGTCCTGGGAGCATTCCCTACTATTTTGTCACAATTGAATTGCTGTGTCAGATTCTGCATCCCGGGGACATCAGCTGACAACTGTTGCATCCAATTTGGCCCAGATGCTACGTCATGCTGTTGGGACTGTATTACTAAGTTACACTCAAGACCCCAGGACAGTGTTGGACAGAGCCCATCGCACACTGGCACAAGTTGATGAATCAAACTGTCACCTGTGAGGAACTGGGATCATGAGGCCAGAAATGCTCTGGGGCTCTGATGTATGAGGAGCTGGAGAAACCATGGAGGAATCATGGAGGTGCTATGGAGAAACCACAGTGATTGTCAGCACAAGGGAATCGGCAGCTTTTACTGAAGGGACCTGATCCTTTGAAGGAGGACAATGAAGGATCCATGGGGATTATTCATCTATTAAACGGTAAGAGTAGGAGCCAGAGGAGGTCCAGGAAGTACAAAAAGGTATAAAGAGAAACTCAAATCATCTAGAATCAGAGCAGAAAGAACTGAGGACCAAGTTGAATCCTAATATGTGAATGGTGGAGATACAGGCACATTTCACTCTCAGTGAAGTCAAGCCTGATTTTCCACTGTCAAGGCAGTTATTGGGCCAGAATGGGATTAACACTTGAAATGAGAATTCATGGATCTTAGAGGGGCCATGAACCTTCTGAGCTTCACCTTGTGGATTGGACGTCTTCTTTAGTTGGCACAATCTACACAGGGAGTTGCAGACCTTTGTGGTAAGATCTAGCAGAGTAGGGATGGCCAAGTGTTTGAGTGTCCCCTCAATCCCACACCATTGAAAGAGTGAAATAAAGCATGTCACAGCAGGGCTGAGACATGGCATAGATTAGTGTCAATTGTAAAAGCATAAGAATGCACATGTTGTGTTTTATTTTTTCATTTGATTTGTTGATCTGGTCCCTAGAAAAACTGAATGAATCCTACTACAGATCCTGCCAAGTAGTCCCATTTGCTATATCTGTCCTAGATGGGGTGTCTTTCTAGAGCAGAATACAGTGGTCACAGGTCCATTGTTTGTAGCCAATGATGTCATATATGAGTTCATTCAAGCCCAGTGGAAAGTAGGAAGAGAAACTGTGGGCAATGAGCTAGAATGAATGCAAGTTAAGTCTACATGGTGTAGAAGCTCCATTCTGCTCAGTGTGACCAGGGCACAGTGCTGCAAAAATCACAGACAGGAGAACATCCACCACTCATGTTTGGTCCCTACCTCCCAGAGACTTGGAACTTGCCACATGTTGGCGGAAAATGACTGCTGACATCTTTGAGGGTTCAGGCTTCCTGGGTTCCTCTTTTCCTGGGGCTTGCTTCTCTCCAGGCTCAGCTCCTCTGTTTTCTCCACAAGGTCAGCTGTAGACTATCAGGCAAATGGCACTGTCTCTCTTCCCAGGGCTTCTGCCATTTCTAAGAGGTGTCTCTATTTCTCTGTGTTCTTCTCCTGTGTGTTCACTTCCCTGACTCCAGCTCAAAACTCACCATCAGAACTCCAACTCTGTCCTTTGCCATGTCTTTTATCTGTGAGTCCCCACACACCAAGGGGCAAGGACTTAATGCCCTGCTGATGTGGTCCAATCAAAGCCCTAATCATAATTTAGTCATGCCCAGAGGAACAGACCAGTTTACAAACATAAGCCAATATCTATTTTTAGAATACATAAATAATGCCAAACTGCTACAACATGTATCTGTCTCTGTAAGATCATGCAGGACAATTCCAAGGGCCTAAAAATGTCTCCCTCCTTCCCCTTAGAACTTATGGTAACCACTCAGTTTCAATTCTTTATATAATTAAAAAAAAAAAAAAGCTTTAGATAACATAAATGTTACATAAAAATTATAAGGGAGTCCCATATGCCCCACTCCCTGCCCCTCCAACACTTTCCCACATTAACAACATCCTACATTAGTGTGATACATTTGTTACTATTGAAGAACCCATATAGAAGCATTGCTACTAATCATGGGCTGCAGTTTACATTAGAGTTTACACCTTGTCCCACATAATTTTGTAAGTTATGAAAAAAATATACAATGGCCTGTATGCATCACTGCACTGTCATACAGGACATATCCAGTGTCCCAAAAATGCTTCCATAGTACATCTATTCTCCCTCTTTCATCCCTCAGAACCTCAGGTGGCCACTACCTTTGCATCAATGATAAATGTTCTTCCATTGCTAGAATAATAATGCCTATAGTAGAATGATAATAAGTCTACTTTAGTCCTTTTTCATTCCCCAATATTGAGGATTTTGGGATGGTGATGTCCACAGTGCTTCTAACTGAGAGGGGCCTTAGATCCCATGGGGCAGATAGATGGAGCTATCTTGCTTACAGTTACAGACACACTCTGTTCCTTGGGATGGGCATTGTCCATCATCATCTCCTTGTTAGTTGTCCTTGGTGAGTCCAATGAACTGGAAGATTAGGTGTTGCAACTCTGCTGAAATTCAGGGCTCAACTGGAAAATGGATGGAGCAAAGATATAAGTTTCTGGAACATATATATATCTGGTATATGCTAATTATGGGTTCAAAGAAAAGGGGCAGAAGAGCCGCGTGTAGAGAACCTTTAAATGACTTTAACTCTATTACGCTGGGAATTATAAATTCAAAAGTAAGGCCCCACACCCAGGGTGCTGAATTCCTGAGTTGTTTGCCCTGCTTATAGTTTCTGGATATCTCTAGAGCCCTCAGGAGCCCCACTACTTGAATCACTGTTTTCTGTGGCAATCAATGAGATCTTGCTGAGACTTGTATAAGCCTAACCTCTGGAATGACCTCCCAGCTCACTGTGACATCACTTAGCCATAAAAACTCATTTGTATTTACCATTTCTCCCTTTTGGTCATGGTCTTTTTCCAGATGCATCAGCTGCATTGCTAATTGGTGCTTGGTAATAATCCCACAGTGCCAGGGAGGATCATCCCTGGAAGCCATGTCCCTCACCTTTTCAGTACCTACACATACTATGAATGAGGTTATGGGTGAAATTCTGCTTCTTCTCTCTTGATAGGGAAACTGTTGAGAGTCAGCAGTTAAGCAGGAGAATAGCTCAGGACTCGGTGGAGAAGTCTCCCAAGGCTTGGACCATATTCTATGACATTCCCTGCCCAGGTGGTCACTCACTGCTGCTGCTGGGAGCTTGTTCTGTCAGAGTCTGTCCCTCAGGACATGATGGATGCAGTCTGAAGGGGTGGCTGGAAAGTCGTGACCTGCCAGGCTGAGGACTCTGTCTTTTTTTTTTTTTTTTTTTTTTGAGGACTCTGTCTTGACACCTGAGGCCCCCACACCTCAGTGCAGGTAGTTTCCACCTGGGCAGCCTCAGCTTCTCCTGGATGTTCCCTCTAGCAACATTGCTGCCCCCTGCTGGTGGATCTGAAACCAGATAAGGCTATGTGATTATACTGAATACAAGTGATTGTATACTTTGCATGAATTGTATGCTTTACTAATATATATCAATAAATTGATTTTCTTGGTTTATTTATTTATTTATTTATTTATTTATTTATTTATTATAGCAATTTTTTGTTGTTGTTGTTTTTTTTAAGATTTTATTTATTTATTCATTTATCCCCCCCTTGCTGCTTGTGCTCGCTGGGTCAGCTAACCACGCCGTGCGGGTGGGCTTGCCTTCACCAGGAGGCCCCGGGAACCGAACCCAGGGCCTCCCATATGGTAAACGGGAGCCCTACTGATTGAGCCACAGCCGCTTCCCTATTTTTTGTATTTTAAAGATGCTTAGATTACATAAATGTTACACAAAAATTACAGGGATTCCCATGTCCCCACCTCCCACACCTCCCACAACCTCCCACAGAAACATCTTTCATTAGTGTGGCACATCACCTGCAATGGATATATAAATCCTGGGGCTTTGCCACTAAGCATGGACCATAGTTCACATTGTAGACCATACTCTCTCCCACACAGTTCTGCATGTTATATGCTGATGTAAAATGGCCTATATCTGTCAATGTAATGTCACTCAGGATAATACCCAAGTCCCAAAATAGCCCCTGTATTACAACTGCTTTTCCCTCTCCCTGCCCCCAAAGTGTCCAGTGGCCACTGGCTCCACCTCAATGTTGTAATTTCTTCCATTGTTTGAATCACTATATGTCTACAATTGAATACCTGTAAGCCCACTCTAGTCCATAGCTCTTCCCCCAATCCTGAGGTGTCTGGGTTGGTGATGTCCACTCCACCTCCAAGTGAGAGGGGGCTTATATCCCATGGATAAGATGGATGGGATTAACCTGCCTGCAGCTGCAGACCATCTCTATCCCCTGGGATGGCCATTGCCCATCATCATCTCCTTGCCAGGTAACTTGGGTGGGTCCATTGAGCTGTAGAGTAGGAGTTGCAGCTCCACCGAGATTCCAGGCACAGCTGGCACATGGGCAGGCCAAAGGCTCCAGTCTCTGGAAGTACACCTACAAACTCCAGCACCACATTAGGTTTGAATAGTAAGGACTGATGGACCATGTGCAGGGAGGGCTTATTTGAGTCCAACTCTGACACTCTCAGGAGCACAGATCCCAAAGTATAGCCCACTGATAAGGCATCAATCTCTGGAGCTATCCCCTCTCATATAGGACCTGGGTGTCTCCAGAGCCCTCATGAGCCCCTCTGTGTGGGGTGATATCCACTTTGGTATTCTATGAGATCCTACTGAGGTGTGCATAAGCGTTACCTCTGGGATGACCTCCCGACTCTCTTTAAAGTCTCTTAGCCATATGAACTCATTTGTCTTTGCATTTTCCCCCTTTTATTCAAGGTCTTTTTCTAGTCGTATTGCCAGTTGACACTTGGTATTAATCCCTCGTTGCCAGGGAGCTCATCCCCGGGAGTCATGTCCCACTCTGGGAGGAAGGTAATGCATTCATATGCTGACTTTGGTTTAGAAAGAGGCACATTTGAGCAACAAGGAGGTTCTCAGGTGGCAACCCTTAGGCACCCCATAACAGTAGGCTAAGTTTCAATTACAAGAGCAAAGACTCATAAGGCTAGTCAGCAATAACATTAGTGGACCATCCTCCTTTACTAGACACTGCCCCTGCACTCAGGGGACTGTTGCTGCTCCCTTGGAGAATGTGGCAAAGCTCTCCAGGCTGGGAATTCAGTATTGTCTCATTTATTGAGTGATTCTCCACCGACTGTGACCATGCTCCACCCCTTGATCATTTGAACAATTTTATATATCTTTCATGTATATTCAGGTGAACACCCTCCATGAAACCCCCATCCCAGACACCCCCCCCACCAATGATCCTCTCCTGCCCCTGTTGTAACCCTTCTGTGATCTAAACCTTCCTTGAAGATGAAGCCCATATAATAGCCAAATACAATTAATGGGAAAATGAAATAATAAGTTTAATGTAAGAGATAAAATAAATGGAAACTTTAAAAAAAAAAACCACTAAAAATAAAATAAAATTAAAGGATTAGGATATTCAAAAAATGGGAAAAAACAAAGAAAAAAAATTTTTTAAACATTTTTCATTTTATCACTGCATTATTGGGTATCCAGTCTGTACCGTGGCACCTTCCCCCTCTCACTCCCCAGTGTCTCCCAAGTTTTCATTTACTTTTCAAAGAAGTTTTAGGTCACAGAAAAGTCACACACAGAATACTAGACAATCTCATATACCCAACCTCCTCACCCCATATTAAAACCCTTTTGTATGTGGATGGTAGCATTGTTATAACTGTTATACAGATAGTGAAACATAGCTACTAAACATTGTCAGTGGTTTACAGTATAGTTTACAATTCAGATGGTACAGTTTAATAATGTTTGATGATATTTACCATGTCCTGTGTCCATCACTGTAAGGTAATGAAAATCATTTCCCCTGACCACTAAATATCCCCTGTTTGATCTTTTCTGTTCCTTCCTCCCCATCCCCCTGGGGCACATGACACCCCCTGTCTTGACTCATTGGATGACAAGATTCATAGTTACATGCAACAAGAGGTCTTGACACGCTGATTGTCCTCCCCTATTAGGCTCCACCCTTGCTCCTAAGAGACACCCACCTGTTTCTGGGTGAATTGGTCCTCCCAAAGATGGGGGTCCATCTCCTTCCCACTCACCATGTGGGTCTCCATTCCCCAACACAACACATTATGACAGGATGAACACTCACACACTCCCCAGAAGCCTACTCCAGATGTGCCCCATCCTGAATGCCCCCCCAACCTACACCCTAAACCAGTGACACTACCTTGACATATTCCCATAAGAGCATCCCACTCCTGCACTTTCAACTTCATACCCACAAAATCCATGTTCACCTGGTCTCTCTTCTATCACTCCCCCCGGTATCCTGGGTATTCTAACCTGCCCTTCCTAATCTACCCACCTGTCAACCCTGCACCACCAAACCCAGTAATATCACTACCCACCTGTCCTATCCTTCAATATGCAACTATACTCTATCAGTTTACCATAGATTATGTCCATATGGGTGATGGCTTACAACCTTCTCTTCTCTTTCTCTCCCTTGTTAACCTATCTTTCAGACTATGGTTCTCAGAGACTGCTCACTTTCCTCAATTCAAATCAGTGAGGTCATGTACTGTTCAACCTTCAATGCCTGGCTTGCTTCACTCAACATAAGATCTTCAAGATTCATTCATGTTATTCTGTGTGTTAGCAATTTATTCCTTCTCACAGCTAAGTAATATTCCATTATATGTATGTATCACATTTTGTTTATCCATTCATCTGTTGATGGGCACCAGGGCTGATTCCAACTTTGGGCAATGGTGAACAATGCCGTTATGAACATTAGTATGCATATATCGGTTTGTGTCTTTGCTTTCAATTCTTCTGGGTATATACCCAGCAGTGGAATTGCTGGATCAAATGGAAGATCTATTGTTAGTTTTCTGAGGAATTGCCAAACTGTTCTCCAGAGTGGCTGGACCATTCCACAATCCCACCAGCAGTGGATGAGGGTTCCTATTCCTCCACATCCTCTCCAACACTTATATTCTGCTGTTTTTTTAAATAGCTGCCATTCTGATGGGTGTAAGATGGTATCGCATTGTAGTTTTGATTTGCATTTCTCTAATAGCTAGCGATGTCGAGCATTTTTTTCATGTGCTTTTTAGCCATTTGTATTTCTTCCTTGGAGAAGTGTCTTTTCAGGCCCCTTGCCCATTTTGTAAGTGGGTTGTTTGTCTTTTTATTTCTGAGGTGTAGGCTTTCTTTATATATGCAGAATATTAGGCTCCTATCAGATATATTGTTGCCAAATATTTTCTCCCATTGGGTAGGCTGCCTTTTTATTTTCTTGAGAACATCCTCTGATGTGCAGAAGTTTTTAATTTTGAGGGGATCCCATTTATCTATTTTTCCTTTTGCTGCTCATGCTTTGGGCATGAAGTTCATGAAACCATTTCCTATTACAAGGTCCTGTAGATGATTCCCTACATTATCTTCCAAGGTCTTTATGGTTTGGGCCCTTATATTTAGATCTTTGATCCACCTTGAGTTGATTTTCGTATAAGGTGTGAGATGGTGTTCCTCTCTCATTCTTTTGGATATGGATATCCACTTCTCCAAGCACCGCTTGATAAAGCGGCCATTCTCTTCCAACTGAGTGGGCTTGGTGGCCTAGTCGAATATCAGATGACTGTATATGTGAGGATCTATATCAGAACTCTCCATTCAATTCTATTGGTCAGTAAGTCTATCCTTGTGCCAATACAGTGCAGTTTTCAGTACTGTAGCTTTGTAGTATGTTTTAAAGTCAAGTAGTGTGATACCTCCAATTTCATTTTTCTTTTTCAATATGTCTTTGGTGAATTGGGGCCTCTTACCTTTCCAAATATATTTCATAGTTAGTTTTTCCAGTTCCTTAAAAAACACAGTGTTAATTTTTATTGGGATTGCATTAAATCTGTAGATAAGTTTGGGTAGGATAGACATCTTGATGATGTTTAGTCTTCCTATCCATGAACAGGGAATATTCTTCCATTTATTTAAGTCTTCTTTGATTTCCTTTAACAGTGTTGTGTAGTTTTCTGTATATATGTCCTTTGCATCTTTAGTTAAATTTATTCCTAGGTATTTGATTCTTTTAGTTACTATTGTAAATGGTATTTTTTTCTTGATTTCCTTCTCAGATTGCTCGTTATTGGTGTACAGAGATGTTACTGATTTTTGAGCATTGATCTTATAGCCTGTGACATTACTGAACTCCTTTATAAGTTCTAGAAGCTTTGTTGTAGATTTCTCAGGGCTTTCTATGTAAAGAATCAGTTATCTGCAAATAATGAAAATTTTACTTCTTCTTTTCCAATTTGGATGCCTTTTATATCCTTTTCTTGCCTCAGTGCTCGAGCAAGTACTTGTAAGACAATGTTAAATAGGAGTGGTGATAGAGGGCATCCTTGTCTTGTTCCCGATCTCAGAGGGAAGGCTTTCAGAATTTCATCATTGAAGATGATGTAAGCTTTGGGTTTTTCATATATACTCTTTATCATATTCAGAAAGTTTCCTTCTATTCCTATCTTTTGCAGTGTTTTTATTAGGAAAGACTGCTGTATTTTGTCAAATGTTTTTTCTGCATCTATAGAGATGATCATGTGTTTTTTTTCTTTCAATCTCTTTATGAGGTGTATTACATTGGTTGATTTTCTTATATTGTACCATCCTTGCATATCAGGGATGAGACCCACTTGGTCATGGTGTATAATTCTTTTGATATGTTGTTGAATGCAATTAGCAAGTATTTTGTTGAGGATTTTAGCATCTAGTATCATTAGAGAAAATGGTCTGTAATTTTCCTTTCCTGTGGTAATTTTGTTTGGCTTTGGTGTTAGGGTAATGTTGGCATCATAGAATGAGTTAAGCAATATAACTTCTACTTCTGTTTTTTGGAGGAGCTTAAGCAGGATTGGTGTTGGCTCTTCTCGGAACATTTGGGTAGGATTCAGCTGTGAAGCCATCTGGTCCTGGGCTCTTCTTAGTTGGGAGGTTTTTGATGACTGAGTCTATCTCTTTACTTGTAATTGGACTGTTGAGTTCATCAATTTCTTCTTTCATCAATGTAGGTTCTTTCTGAGTTTCTAGAAATTTGTCCATTTCCTCTAAATTATCATTCTTGTTGACATATAATTTTTCAAAGTATCCTCTTATGATGCTCTTTATTTCTGTGGCATCAGTAGTGATATCCCCTTTCTCATTCCTTATTTTGTGTATTTGCATCTCTTCTCTCTTTTTCTTTGTTTGGCCAAGGGTTTGTCAATTTTATTGATCTTCTCGAAGAACTAGCTTTTGGTTTTGTCTTTTCTAGTGCTTTCTTATTCTCTATTTCATTTAGTTCTACTCTAATCTTTGTTATTTCCTTCTTTCTACTTCTTTTAGGTTTAGTTTGTTGCTGTTTTTCCAATTCCTCCAAGTGTGCTGTTAGGGCTTCAATTTTAGCTCCTTCTTCTTTTTTAATATATGTATTTATGGCTATAAACTTCTCTCTCAGGACAGCTTTGGCTTCATACATAGGTTTTGATATGTTGTGTTGTCATTTTCATTAGTTTCAAAGTAGTTACTGATTTTTTTGAGGTTTCCTCCTTGACCCACTGTTTGTCTAAGAGTGTGTTGTTTACCTTCCATATCTTTGTGCCTAATATGTTTCTCTGGCCCTTAGTGATTTCCAATTTCATTCCACTGTGGTCAGAGAAATTACTTTGTATAATCTCAATCTTTCTGAATTCATTGAGAGTTGTTCTGTGGCCTAGCATGTGTTCTATCTTGGAGTATGATCCATGTGCACTCGAGAAGAATGTAAATCCTGCTGAATTTGGGTGTAGAGTTCTGTATGTCTATTAGGTCCAAGTCCTCTAATGTATTGTTCAGAGTCTTTGTTTCTTTATTGGTTCTCTGTCTAGATGTTCTGTCTAATGGTAATAATGATGAATTAAAGTCCCCCACTATAATTTTAGAGGCATTTATTTCTCCACTTAGTTTTTCCAGAGTTTGCCTCGTATATTTTGAGGTGCATAAATGTTTATGATTATTCTCTCTTCTTGAGAGATTACCCCTTTTACTAGTATATAGTGGCCACCTTTGTCTCTTACAATAGTTTTGCATTTAAAGTCTATTTTGTCTGATATTAGGATAGCTACTCCTGCCCTTTTTTGGCTATTGTTTGCTTGTGAAATTGTTTTCCAGCCGTTCACTTGCAGCCTCCTTGAATGCCTGGGTCAAAGGTGGGTTTCTTGTAGACAGCATATAGATGGATCATATTTCCTTATCTATTCTGCTAATCTGTGTCTCTTGAGTGGTGAATTTAATCCTTTATCATTCAGTGTTATTACTCGCAATGAATTTCTTACTTCAGCCATATTTTCTTTGGGTTAATGTATGTCGTATGTTGTTTTTATTTCTCTTTTTGTCTTTTTAGTTGTTTTTACACCCTCCTCTAACTCTCTCTCCCTTGTTTTTTTGTTTCAACTCATAGAACTTCCTTTAGTATTTCTTGAAGTGCAGGTTTCTTATTGGCATACTCTCTTAATTTCTGTTTATCTGTGAATATTTTGAACTCTCCATCATTTTTTTTTTTCACGGCTTAAAATTAGTCAAATTTATTATCTTACAATTCTGCAGGTCAGAAGTCTGAACTGAATTTCACTGGGCTAAAATCAAGGTGCCAGCAGGCCTGTATTTCTTCTGGAGACGCTAAAGTAAAATCTGTTTCTCTGCCTTTTCTAGCTTCAGAGGTAACCTGTACCCCTTAACTTGTGGCCCCATCCTCCATCTTCAAAGCCACAGCAAAGCATCTTCCAATTTTTCCTCTCTCTAACCCTAACTCTCCTGCCTTCCTCTTTCCCTTATAAAGACTATCATCATTACACTGGGCCCACCCAAATAATCTAGGATCATCTCCCCATCTTGAACTCCTTAACTTAATTACACCTGCAAAGTCCCTTTTGCCATCTAAGGTAAGATATTAACAGTTTCTTGGGATTAGAACAAGAACATCTGGGGGTGGGGGGGCATTATTCTGTCTACCAAAGTGGTTTATACTTTTCCTATTCCTTTACTGTGGAGTATAAGAAAAATTAAAGTGAAAAGCATGTGTTCAATTACTTTGTGTGATCAGGAGTCTAAAGAGCATTTGTCCTGGGGATCTAATCCCTGGGACTCCTTTTACAACTATTTCTGAAATAGATAACCTATTAGCATAGAAATAATAAAAAATAACCAAATCTCATTAAAGCTTTCATTAATCCATAGATGAGATTAGGACACACCCCAGAAATGTTTTCATAATCACTGAATAGCACGGCTTGGGAGAGAAGCTAGCAAAGTAGATGAGCAAAACAGTAAGCTGACGCAACAGGTTGGCGCAGCAAGCTGACACAACAAAATGATGCAACAAGGAGACACAACAAGCGACACAACAAGTAGGGAGGGTATGTGGCTCAAGCGATTGGGCACCTCCCTCCCACATGGGAGGTCCCAGTGCCTCCTAAAAAGAAGACAAGCAGACACAGAGAGCATACAATGAACAGATAGAAAGCAGACAGCAAACGCAAACAACAGGGCTGGGAAAGGGGGGAAATGGGGATAAACAAATAAAATTAAATCCAGATTTCTATTTCATTCTTTCAACATTTAATGAGTGCCAGCTATGTACCAGGCACCATCTAGTTGCTAAGAATATAGCAGTGAAAAACAGAGACAAATGTTCCCACCCTAGAAGGGGAAGATGGACAAAGAACACAATAAATGATAAAGTACATTGCATACTAGAAAGTGATAGGTGCTATGAAGAAAAATAAAGTAGCAAAGGGGTGGATTATAGGGTGAGCAATTTTCATCAAGGTTGTAAGGGAAGGCCTCAAAGAAATGGGAACATTTGAAGAGAGAACTGAGGAGGTGAGGAAACATGGAAGTGTCTGGAAAGGAGTATTCCCAGCAGAAGGAACAGCAAGTCCAATTCCCTGAGGAAAGAGTGTGTCCACTGTGTTTGAGAAACAGTAATAAGGACAAAGTGACTGAGCAGAAAAAGATTGAGAGAGAATAGCAGGAAGTGAGATAAAAAAAAAAAAAAGGTAATAGGGGGTCTTGTATGACTAATTGTAAGAATTTAGGCTTTTACTTCAAATGAGATGGGAAGCTACTGGAGAGTTTTAAACAGAGTTGCAATATGGTTTACATTTCAAATGGATCACTGGCTACTCTTTTGAGACTAGAATGAAGGAGGTTAAGGGTGGCTGATACAACATCCTAGTAAAAGGTGATAGTGGCTTGGACTAAGGTAGTAGAGTGGAGAGGGGGAGAGTGGTCATATATTTTGAAGACAGAGCAACAAGATTTGATGACAGATTGGATGTGGGGTATAAAAGAGTTGCAAAGTCAGCTCCAACGATGGGTATGATGGAGTTGCTATTAAGTGAGAAAGCAAAGGTTGTAAGTAGACCAAGTTTTTGTGGGGAGAGGGATCAGGTGGTTAGTTTTTGATGTGATAAAATGGAGAAGTCTAGTAAACATCCAAGTAGAGATGCTGAGATACTTGGATATAAAAGTCTCTCCATCATTTTTGAATGCCAGTTTTGCTGGATAGAGAATTCGTGGCTGGAAGTTTTTTTCTTTTAGTACTTTGACTATGTCATACCACTGTCTTCTTGCCTCCATGGTTTCAGATGAGAAATCAGCACTTAATCTTATCGTGCTTCCCTTGTATGTGATGGTTCTCTTTTCTCTGGCTGCCTTGAGTATTTTCTCTGTCTTGTGCATTGGACATTTTGACAAGCAGACATCTTGGAGTTGGCCTGTTGGGTTTTATACTGTTTGCGGTGCGCGGTGCTTCCTGGATCTGCACTTCCATCTCTCTCAATAGGGTTGGGAAGTTTTCAGCCATTATTTCCTTCAACACTCCTTCTGTTCCCTTTCCCCTCTCTTCTCTTTCCAAGATTCCCATAATGTGTACGTTTGTGAGTTTTGTGTTGTCGGTTAAATCCTTGAGTCCCTGCTGGATTTTTTCCTATCTTTTTATCTATCTGTTTGATTTCAGATGTATTGTCTTCCACGTCACTAATTCTTTCCTCTATCTGTTCAAATCTGCTGTTATGTGAATCCAGCGTCTTTTTGATTTCTTGGATTGTGCCATTGACCACCATCATATCCGTTATCTTTTTATGTATATTTACAATTTCTTCAGTATGTTCTCCCAGTGTCTTCCTTCTTAATATCCTTAATCTCTTCCTTCACTTCATTAAGTTGGTCCATGATACTTGTTTGGAAAGCTTTGATTAGTTGTTTGATGTTCTGAATTTCTTCCTAGTTTTTAGTTTGTTCATTGGATTGGTCCATGTCTTCCTGTTTCTTAATGTGGTTTGTAATTTTTTGTTGCTCTCTGGTCATCATTTTATCTTGTTGGGTTTATTCAGTTGATTAGCTTCTCTCTCTGCTCTAGAGTTTTATTTAGCTGGTGGTTCTGTGTGTGTTTTAAGTTTTCTTTTTGAGACTTTGTTCTTCTTATGTTATTTCCTTGCTTCTTTCTATGTTCCCTTGAAGGCAAAAGATTAGGGCCAGGGGAATCAAAACATGTGAGAAAGGAATAAGGATAATAGTAATATTGTTAAAAGTTAGAATAGGGGCCATATAAGTCTTAGTAAAATGAATATTTAACTCATGTAGGCAGTGTAGAGTAATAGGAAAAAAAGTGAAGTACCTACAATGGACTGGGAAACCAAATAGAAGAACAAATATATAATGATTTAGAAGGCTATAATGATGAGGAGAGAGAGAGAAAGAGTAAAGAAAGCCTGAAAGGAAAAAGTTAATAATACTTAGAAAAAGAAGAAAACAGAATAGATGGAATAGAAATTGACACCCTTAAGTTGTGGGCTAATGGAAAAAAGTGGTATGTGAAAAGCACAACAGAAAGCACAAGGCAGAAAGATGAAGGAAAGAAAAAAGATAGTGTGGGAGACAAAATCAATATAGACAGAGAATGGGAAATCACGGAAGAAGCAGAACAGCAAAGAAGAGACACCTAATTAGCAGCACCTAATTTAAAAAAAAAAAAGAAGAAGAAGGAGGAGGGGGGTGGGAAGGAAGAGGAAAGAAAATCAAGAGACAACAAATAAACAAAGAAAAACCAAACAACCACACAATCAAACAATCAAACAAAGCTAAGGAAGAACTGTGTTCCTTCTTGGGCCCTTGTGGAACCTCAGCCTGCTTGTGTTCATCCATCAATTGCCCTGCAAGGTTCTATCTGCAGGTTTTGAGACTTTAGCGATTAAACTAAATTTAGAAAAACTTCTTTTTTTATTTTTTAAAGTCACTGTGTTTTGTTTTTTTTTTTTTTGGCAAAATAAGGGACCCAAAAGAAGTCCTCTTCTAGACCACCCCCTTCACTGAGGGGACCCTAAATAGGCCTGTGGAAGCTAATAAAGCACTTCCCACTTCCTGGCCTCCCTAGTTGAGCTGAATCTCTGATGCTTGTCAGTGCAGAATGATAAAATTGGCCGACTCTGACCCCTCAGGAGCCAGTATCACCAGGCTGTTGGGTATATCAGGCTTCCTCAGCAGATTCGCCCCTCCCCTCAGCCTGGCGTAGCTTATCCAGCTTATCTGTTCCCCAAAGCTATGAGGGGGTCCAGGCAGCCAAATCCACAGAAAGGAAACCCCTCTCGACCCTCCACCAGAACCCTCCCACTCTTGGAGAATGCTCCGTCTCACCAGATTGCCGGCAGGAGTTGCAGCTCAAACCAGCCTTTTTCCCTGAGGGTGGGGATCAGCCGTCTGTGTCGACCACCACAGGCAGGGGAAAAATTCACCAATCTTTCCGAGCAATCCACCTCGCCATCCTGCTCCCTCCAGATTAATGTCCCCAAGGTTCTTGCTTCATGCGCCCCCAGCACAGACCCCCCAGGCCAGACCCTGTCCCCAATCAGCCATCCTCAGAAAGCAAGTCAGCGAGTGCACTCCTAAACCTATGCCCTCTTGCCCAATTCTTCTCAATTGATTTGTTTTTAAAAAATTCCTAGCAGCATGGTTCCAATACCTGGATTTTAAAGTATTGTTTATTCAAATTCACTGATGTATTGCTTATAAATTTTTCATCATGTCATTGTTTTCTTATTGATGATATTTATTGATCTATTCAAATACCCAGCATTGGTTTTTTTTTATTCTTTCTATTGGTTTCGTATTTTCTCTTTCATTTATCTCCCCTCTAACCTTTAGTAATCCTTCTTTTACCTGTGGGCTTGATTGTTCTTCTTTTCCAGATCCTCAAGGTGAGTTCTTAGGTTATTGAAAGTTCTTTCTCTGTACCTATCATATAGGAGTCTGCACTTGTACTTTTCTCCCTGAGCACTGCCTTGGATGCTTCCCATCCACTTTATGTTTTCTTTGCATTTCATTTTCATGAATTATGTATTTCATAATTTCTCTTTTGATTTTTGACCCATTACTCTTTAAAAGTGTGTTGCTTCTTTCCACATGTGGATTTTCTGATTTTCCTGTTATTAATTCTAGCTTAGTTCTATTGTGTTTTGAGAAAATATCTTACATTTAAATTCCATCTTAAGAATGACATGTTCCTGAACTTCTTTTTCTGCCAGGAGACATCCTCCATGCCTGTCAGTCAGTATGCAGGGCTGTCATCAACCTCTGTCTTCCCCCAGTGCAATTCAGGTTAAAGAGCTACGAATGAGCCTCTGGTTGCATGTCCACATCTTAAATACACTTGAGTGTTCCCATGGTCTCACTGTGCTAAATGAATGGTCCTAACATTTGCAATGACCACAGTCCCACTCTGCAATCCCTTGGTCTTGTTGTGAAGATTGCACACAGCACTTTCTTGGGGATCTCTTTGCAATGTTTTGTAGGAAACAAAGCTTCCAAGGAATCTTGCTTGAAAAATGCTGGGCAGGAGAGGATCACTACAAAATATGATGGTGGGATTTTCTTCTGACTGGTAAAACTATTACATAGCTAGTTTAGAAATTCCAGTGCAGTTCAGGAAATGTGATGATGAAATAGGAGTGAATCGTTGACAGTTTTCTCCTCTTTGAAAACAATGATGGCTTAGTAGAACAATGTGTGTATTTATACATCTATAGAAAGAGAGAGAGACAGAAAGAGAGGGAGAGAGAGGATTCAGCATGGCCCAGTGTGAGCACGGGGATGTGCTCCACAGAAAATGAGGCGAGAGTTTGACAGAAAACGACAGGCAGGCTGCTCTCATCTGGGGTTGGGAATGCCTTTCTCCAGAGTTGACCTTGGATATGCTATTAGGACAAGAAGAGGAAAGAGGTAATGGACAAAGGGAGGGCAGGAGAGCTATGTCAGGGCCCTGTGGGGGAGGTTCGTATGTGTTACAGGATCTGGGAGAAAAGGGCCAATGGGAGAGTCGGGATCCAGAGCCAGATCAGGTAGGACATGACATGACTCCCAAGTGGGGAATTTGGGGAAGCAGGAATGTGTGGTCAGGTGTGGTAAAGGGAATTTCCAGGTCATAAGTCAGGTGACCTGGGCAGCTGCTTAGCAGGGACTCATGGACCCCAAGAGGCTCCTCCAGGGCAGTGACAGGGTCACCTAGGGGGCATCAGTCCAGCTCCCTGGCTCCTCCATATTTTTACTGGCAGCTGAGGACACTGGACAGTGGGGTTGCCAAGTCCCATTTATGCTGGTGCTACATGACCTGTGGGCCTCTGAATCCCGTAGGTTCAAGTCCTGGCCCCTGTTGTGGTCTCCCTAGAGTGAACTGCAATTGTTTTTCCCAACACTCCTCAGACTTGCTGAACTGGAAGGGAAAAGAGAGGGTGGAAAGCACTTGGCCACCCGGGCTCATTTGTCTACAGTCCTCCTGGGGCTGGAAGGAGAGTGACACACTGACAGGGTAACGGGTTTTTGTCTCACTTCCCCATCTGCTTGTGTCACTGTGAGCAGCACTGCTGTCACTATCCCTCACCTGACAGTAATAGTCAGCCTCGTCCTCAGCCTGAGCCCCACTGATGGTCAGGGTGGCCGAATTCCCCGAGTTGGTGCCAGAGAATCGGTCAGGGATCCCCGAGGGCTGGGTGTTACTATAATAGATGAGCAGCACAGGGGCCTGGCCTGCCTTCTGCTGGAACCACTGCACATTATAAGTGCCAATGTTGTCTCCCCCACAGGTGAGCCTGGCCGTCTGTCCCAGGGCCGCGGACACCGAGAGAGGCTGTGTCAGCTGGTAGGAGGCCACAGAGCCTGCAGGAGAGAAATGATATTGGGGCGTGAAACACAGGAGACCCCCATCCTGCCTCCCTGGACTGAGTTCCAAGGATTCTGAGGTCCCACAGGCTACCCCTCTCCATCAGCCCTTCCCCAGAGCCCCATTTCCATGACTGCCAAGAGCAGCTACCCAACCCCAGAGCTGCTGAGCTCAGATTCAAGGCCAGGCTTGACCCAGAGTCCTGGGGGCTGAGCAGTGGGTGTGACCTGGGTGGCAGCACCTGTGCAGTAAGCCAGGAGGGCGAGGAGGAGAGGGGTCCAGGCCATGGTGGAGGTGCCCTGAGATCTGCTCCCCGAGGCCCTGAAGTAAGGCTGGATTCCCCCAGGCTTCTCTTATTCCCTGGCTGAAGAGACCTTCATGTTATGCAAATCAGGCTGAGCTCAGGGCTTGCTTCTGAGGGAGCTTTGTGGATTCCAGAAGAGGGCTCAGCCCCCAGGCACACAGTCTGGGGAGGGGCAGCCCCGTAGACCCACCTTCAGCCCAGGGGATTCAGCTCCCCCTGCTGGCCCCATGGGTCTGGGTTACTGTCTGCCCTCCGACTTCATTCTGGTCTCTGGGTTGACCTGCAGCGCTCACAGGGGATTTCTGTTTGCATTTTCCAGGGAACCTGAAATCCCTGCTCATGGGTGACCCTGATCCCTGTCCTGCAAGTGGCCAGAGAGTCTCACAGTAAAGCAGGGCATCCCTGGGACTCAGGTCCTTCCTCTGCCCAATTCTTACACTGGAGGGGGGTTAATTTTTTTCTAGGACCCAGAGCTGTCCTGTCCATGCATTTTGTGGAGGGTTCTGGTGCCGGGTCTAGTCCCAGCTCCACCTTGGGGAACTTTAAATACTACCTCTCCTCTGACCATCCAGAACCCAATGCAGTGGCCTCCTCATCTTCATTCTGTATTTGGCAATAGGATGCTTTATGGGGTGCAGCTTCCTTCCCCTGATCCCCACAATTGTGTGGCAGAGCCAGAATAACACTCATTCCTTCCAAGTGCTCCTGGTGGGTTTCAAGATTCCTTGAGGCACAGTCAGTTTCTGTCCTGCCCTCTGAAGCAGGTCATAGGTGCTTTGCCTCAGTATCCCCAGTGTGGGATCAGGGCCAGGTTGGAATCAGGTGCTGTCTGTGTGTAATGGCATGAAGTGGGCTACAATCCCCAAGGACACACAAGCAATTTTTAATATAATTATATTGCATAAAGTTGCTAGAGAAAATATACCAAGTAAGAACAATTTATTTTAATTAATCACATCCATAAACATTTATTGGGAAACTGATATTTCCCAGGTACTGGGAAATTATGAAGAATAAATTTAAACACTTTTCTCTGGAAGGAGACAAACCCGGGAACAGGTCTGTGGGCGGTGCTTCCTGGGAGGTGAGAAACAGCTGCATCTACAGGACAGGTAGTTCTCGGCAGCCAAGGGGTGGGATGTGCAAACTTGGGATCACAGGAAGATGGGGCATTTAGGACCACTTACAGTGTTTCAGCATGACTGGGGTGGGCTGGGAGAGGAGGCAAGTCCCTGAAAGCATACTCAGGAAATAGGCACCATCTACATGAAATGAAGCCAGAAGAATGTGTGCATCAGTGGCAAGGTCGTTCCTGCAATGAAAGAAGTGCACTTTCTTCTTCAGCTCTAAGGTCAGCATCAGTAACCTTCCCTATATATTAGAATCCACGTGATGCGCAGGTCCAGCCCAAGTTCCAGTTGGTTTTGCCAGTGCCTCCCTGCTGCCCCCTGGTGGCCGCCCTGCACTGGCTGCTGCAGGGAAAGGGCACCTTGTCCAGGTGGAGATTCAGAACTTCCTGCTCAGGTCCAAGATTCACTGGTCCAGGGACTTCTGGCCATCAAGGAGGATGACTTAAGACCCTCCAGCCTGAAGGCCGTTAAAGAGGGGCTGAGGTTACTTATGAAAATATGAAGTAAATAGTCACATTTGGAGGGGAGTGGCTGGGCCAACCTGAGGCTACTGCACAGCTCTCTAAGTGGTGGGTGGTCGTGCAGGTGGTCCTGGGGTTTGGCCCTGGGGCCTCAGGACTCAGGGATACACTTTCCCTGCTGACGACTGTGGGTGCAAGGCCAATGAGGGGTGGTGGTGGTTATGTGACCAAAGACAGAAGCAGGAGAATATTTCCCAATGTGTACTTATGCATAGCCTCTTTTGTCTGGCAAACAGCCCAGGACCTGGGGTGCCCTGAGGTTCCACCTAGGGCTGGTTTCCCCCAGGCCTCTCTTATCTCCTGGCTAAAGAGAGCTCCTGGTTATGCAAATCAGTCTGAGTTCAGGGGTAGCTCCTATGGGAGTTTGAAGGCTCCAGAGAAGGGCTCAGCCCCCAGGGACTCAGGGAGGGGAGGGGTGGCCCCTGTTGACTCCACCCTCAGCCCAGGGGATTCTCCTCCCTCTGCTGGTCCATTCGCTGTGGGTACATCTGCACCCTCAGACCTTGTCTTGGCCTCACTCCTGGCCTGGCCATGCTGCACTCAGTGGGGATGTCTGTGTGATTTCAGGTAACCAGAAGCCCCTGCTATGGGGTGGTCCTGGGCCCTGTTCTGGAGGTGGCCAGAGAGTCTCAGCAGTGATGCTGGAATTGTACTGGGATCCAGATCTTTCCTCTCCCTGATCCTGGCTCTGAATGGACGCAGGTGATTTCAGTTAAGGGGTTAGCAGGTGTCCTGTCTAGAAGCATTTGTGGAGGTTTCAAATGCAGATCTTGTCCCAGTTCCAGCTTTGGAAGCTATCAGTACATCTATTTTGACCATCTAGAATCCAATGCAGTCACCTTCTCATCCTCTTCGTGCAGGTGATAATACTGAGGATCACAGAGGAGCAATGTCAACCCATGAGAGCTCAGCTTCTCAGTGGAGAGCCAGAATCAAATTCTTTTTATCTGTTGCACATGGATCTTTCAATAACCACTGAGGCATAGTTAGTTTTTGCTCTTGGCTGTGAGCTCCTGGGGCAGGTCATAGGTCTTTGCCTCATGATCTCCAATGTGTCAGGGTCAGGTAGATTTCAGGTGCCATCTACTGTACATGTGAATGAAAGCAAATGCAAACCTCAAGGACATCTTCAGGAATTATTATAATTCAGCTGTGTTCAGTTGCTAGAGTAAATGCAATAGTCTTAATTGAGTTAATGAAATCAACAAACCTTATGAAACAACTGCTGTGATCTAGGGACTTGACAAATGAGATGAATAAAATTTGACACTTGGCCCTGCATAGACAAAGGGCAGGTCCAGGGGACTGTGGGAGGTGCTTCCAGGGAAGTGGGGAGCAGCTGTGTCCGCAGGGCAGGCCAGTTCTCAGCAGCAAAGGGGTGACAGGTGGGAAATGTGGGACCACAGGGTGACAAGGCATTTATGGACACTTACAGTGATTTAGCATGGTTGGGGAAGGCGGGGAGGGGAAGCCAGTGCCTGTCCTGGAGAAAGAGGTACGAACTCTAAGAGCTGGATGTGAGAGCCAGGAAGCCAGAAGAACTTACACGTTTGCGTCAAGGACAATCCTGCAGAGAAAGAAGGTCACCTTCTCGTTCAGGTCTGAGATCAGTGTCACTAACATTCATTGCAGGTTACACTCTCCCCTTCCCCGCATTTGCATGGCCCACTCCATCCTCAGGTGGCTTTGCCAGGTGACTCTCTGCTGCCCCCTGGTGGCTGCTCTGCAGTGGCTCCTGGAGGCAAACGGGGTGTCCTTGTCCAGGTGGAGACTCATAACCTCAAGCTCAGGGCTGAGCTTTCCTGGTCCCTGGACTTCTGGCCCCAGGGGAGGCATGACTCCTCTCTGCTTGGCTCCACCTGCCTCAAGACAAGGATGTGGGGGCTCAGATTGCCATGACAATGTGCACAGTCCCATTTGGAGGAGGAGGTGGCACCTGCACATGTATCTGTGAGGGAATGTTCATGTGGGTGGTCCCAGGACTTGCCCCTGGAGGAATCAGGGTAACGTATTGGCGCTCACTGGTACCAAGTATGGGGGCTGGGCTGTGGGTGCTGAAGGCTACTGACCAAAGCCAGAGACAAGAGAGCCTCCCCCCAACTCGTTGGTGTGCATGAGTTCCAGGTCATGAGGACTCAGCAGTGGACATCCAGGCCCCTGCTCCATGGGACATTCCAATCTTCTGGGTGGGACTGTGTGGTAGACACACTTGGTTTGCAGAACCAACCAGCAGGCCCTTCCAAACCACTTCTACCTCTACATCGTCTCCTGCAGGTGTGTAAAATCCAGACACTTGCTTCTCCCAAGTCCCTTGCATCCAAAATTGACCATGTGCTGTCCATTGGGTTACAAGGGTCATACCACTGGAATTCCCCGGCAATTGTTGCTCTTTTAAAGAGAAACAGACTGGATTTGTGCAACATATCTCCTTTTGAATATATAGGTTCCTTAGCCTGGGACCAGATGCAGTGGTGGCTAGGACTAGGCTTCCTTAGGTGCAGTCTCTGCCACCACCACGTTTGCCCTGAAATCTCAAGGGGCACAAGGTTGAGCCAATTCCCGAGTCTGGTTTTCCCCAGGGTCAAGCCCCAGCACCTTGATACCCTCCACCTGGAGATGTGTGCAATGTCCCCTCTGAATGGGACTGGGCATGATTTCATGGGTAATTTTATCCCCTCATTCTTGCTCTGGAGACAGGGCCAAGGGTATGGCTGGACCATCATTGCCTAAAGATATTAGGTGAGTGGGTCATGGATCCAATCAACCATCTCAGCAGAATTCAGGAATATGGACAAGGTTATTCAGGAAATATTTGTGGAGGACTCTCTTTACTGCATCCTCCTGCCTGGAAATGTGTCTGATGTGAGGCTTTGAACATCAGGTTCCCTGGATTTTTTTCATTTCCTCAATGTCTCACTTTCTTTAGAAGTGCAACCAGATTTTACTTTCCTAAATCTTAAAATTTTGAAACCATTCTAATGTAAAGAAAACTTGGAAGAATAGCATAAATCACACACACATATCTTCTGCCTGGACATAAAACCTGCTAATATTATGCCATACTGGCACTTTCTCTCTCTCTTTGTCTCTTCTCTTTATCTCTCTTTGTCTCTCTCTCTTTGTCTCTCTGTTTCTTTGTCTCTCTGTCTCTCTGTCTCTCTCTCTCTCTCTTTCCTTTCTCTCCTCTCTCACTGTGGACATATAAATATGCCCTGGTTCCACATAGCCCAACATTGTCATCCCACAGGACACAATTAACAGTGTCATTCTCTCCAGTCCTTAGTCAAATTCCCCAAGTTGCACAAGGTATATTTGACTTTATTAAAAAAACTCACCTTTCTTGTCTCTCCAACTAAGTACATTTTATTATATCTACAAGTAGGACAACCACAACTGCTATCTAATTTTAGAATATTGAGCCCAAGAAGGGATTCCATATCTGTATTCGTCAGCCAAAGGGGTGCTGATGCAAAATACCATAAATAGGTTGGTTTTTATAGAGAATATTTATTTGGTGTAGACCCTTACAGTTACTAGGCCATAAAGCACAAGTTACTTCCCTCACCAAAGTCTGTTGCCACATGTTGGATCAAGATGGCTGCCGATGTCTGCAAGGGTTCAGGCTTTCTGGGATCCTCTCTTCCCAGGGCTTGTTTCTATCTGGGCTCAGCTGCTCTGCTCTCTCCACAAGGCTGGCTTTAGATTTTCAGGCAAATGACTCATCTCTCTTCCTGGGACCTCTGCCATGTCTAGTTGAGCCTTCTCTCTGCTCCTCTTTGCTTACTTCCCAGGCCTCAGCATTAAAACTCCAAATTCCCTTCTCTGTGGTGCGGTTTCTCTGTGCCAGCAGGAGTCTCTCTCTCTCTCCAGTTCACAAATATGAGTCATGTATATTATAAAGCAATAGTGGGAGTGACTTCCTATTACATTTGCTGCATTACTTGGTTAGAACTTAGTCAGAAATTTTACGTAAATCTGGTGAGAGTGGATTTTGCAAGTTTGTGACACAGTGGGTTCACCATGTTACCAGTCCATGAACACAAGGCACGTTTTTCCATTGAGATCCATTTCTTGGTCTCCTATGAAAAAGTTCTGCAAATTTTGCTGAGGGCACAGAACGCAATTGGAGATGTGGTCCTGCCCTTCCAGGATGTCACCCCTCACCCCATCTGTATTTCAATATCTAAGGTGGAGAACATTTTTATGACCAACTGATGTTCTGTCCAAAACTAGCCCTGCCTCAGAGGTCTGACCATTGTACTGACTGAAATCTTTTCCTTGTCTTCCCTTCTTTCTTAGGATGCTTTCAGAATGGGTGGCTCCTCTATCTTCCAATAATGATTCTTCAAGGATATTTCTGTGATGTGACATAATTTCCTAACCACTTCAAACAATGGGAAGAATTGCAACAACTGAATGCATAAGCAGACCTGCAAATTCAACTCTCTGTATTTTCCCAGACAATAAAGAAATTTGCAAAAATTTTAATAACCTCTTTAAAGTACTTTTAAAATTTTGGAAACTATTGAATTTCATTAAAAAGTTATTTATATTTAGATGTGATAGATTTAGTATTATAATTTAGCTCTTAAAGAAATGTCTAATATGGAAAATATTAATGGACCTTCAAACATGAACCAAACATTATTGTGGAGGGAGGGACAAGATGGCAACAGAATAAGGAGCTCTAAGAATCAGCTCGTCCTACAGGGCAGTTGATAATCACCCAGAGCTATGTAATGAATCTATTCGAGGGTCCCAGGAGACCAGAAGAGCATCCTGAAATATGTTTGAAAGAATGGAGGGAGGAGACTGCTCATCTGCAGTGAAGGTTTGTGAGGAGAGCACTGAATGCCACGGAGGCTGGTGTTCATCCTCCCCTGTGGTGGAAGACACCTCGGGAGCTATTCTGCGGCTGAACTGGAAGCTCCGTTTCCCAAAAAAACTGGGGAGGAAGAGAGAGTTCACCACTGACTTAGCTACTGA
>JAKSZT010054218.1:537711-672790 GCA_026826555.1 Tolypeutes matacus
ACAGCAGGAGAATCTCTATCCAGTTTATTGAAAGAGTTTTATGAAATGTAACATACTCACTAGAGCGACGTCCAATTACCCAGCCAAGTAAGGTGGTCAAAGGAAGGTATCCCACCATCCCTGCCATATTTTATTGATTAGAGCAAATTACAGCTTCCATCTACATTCAAAGTGGGGGTTTGTGCAAGAGTGTGAATCACTGTGACAACCAAAGGACTCGCCCTCCATATACTATTAAAAGGAACTTTTTATTCCTGTTCAAATCCATTGGTAAAAGTCCCTGCAAATTTGCTGAGGACACTCTGGTTCTGCTCTTTCAGTCCCTCCCCTACACTCATCCTTCCATCTCAGTCATCTGAAATGGGGGAACATGCTGTCCTCAGATCTCTGACCACTGACCTTGACTTCAGATTGTTTTTTTAAAAATAATATACTTTTTTAAAAAGATACTTAGATTACATAAATGTTACACAAAAAATTTAGGGATTCCCATACACCCCACTCCCCACACTTCCCACATCCTCCCACATAAACATCCTTCATTAGTGTGGCACATTCATTGCAATTGATAAACACATCCTTGGGCATTGCCACTGAGCATGGACCATAGTTCATATTGTAGTCTACACTCTCTCCCACAGAGTTCTACATGTTATGTGATGATATAAAATGGCCTATATCTGTCATTGCATTGTCACTCGGGACAATTCCCAAGTCCTGAAAAAGCCCCCGTATTACAACTCTTTTTCTCTCGCCCTACCCCCAGAGCTTCCAGTGGTCACTGCCTCCACATCAATGTTGTAATTTTTTCCAATGTTAGAATCACAATAAGTCTATAGTAGAATACCAGTAAGTCCACTCTAGTCCATAGTTCATTCCCCAGTCCTGAGGATTTTGGGATGGTAATGTCCACTCTACCTCTAATTGCGAGGAGGCATCGATCCCATACCACCGATGGATGAGACTCTCTTCCTTGCAGTTGTCGGCTCTCTAGTTTCCTTAGTGTGCTGGCTGTCAATCCTCACCTCCTTGTTAATGCCCTGGGTGAGTCCAATGAACTCGAGAGTAGGTGTTTCAACTCCATGTAGGTTCCAGGCCCAGCTGGCACATGGACAGCCCAAAGACTCCAGTCTCTTGGACATACACCTACAAACTCCAGCACCAAGTATAGGTTTAACCGAAGGGACAGATGACCCATGTGTAGGGAAGCCATAATTGAGTCCAACTCTGTCCCTCTCAGGAGCACAAACTCCTCAGATCTCTGACCACTGACCTTGATTTCATATTGTTTTTTTTTTTTTTTTCTTAATTTATTTTGTATTGTGGATAAAAAACAAAATTTTCACAATGCATACCAATATTTGTAAAATGACATAAATATATATGCATATATGTGCATTTGCTTACATAAATGTTATTTATATATATATAAATATATTTTAAGAGGTGCTTAGCTTACCTAAAATATTACACAGAACCCACCAGGATTCCCATGTTGCCCACCTCCCACACATCCCACCACATACCACACAAACATCTCCCACAAGTGTGGCCCACCACCCTCAATGGACTTACACATCCTGGGGCCTTGCCACCAACCATAGACCACAGTTCACATCGTAGACCACACTCTCTCCCACACAGTTCTGAGTGGTGTGTGCTGATCTAAAATGGCCTACGTCCGTTGCCACAATGGTACTCAGAACAACCTCCAAATCCTAAAGAAGCCCCTGTATTTCAACTGCATATCCCCTCCCTGCCCCGAAAGTGTCAAGTAGCCACTGGCTCCACCTAACTGTTATAATTTCTTCCATTGCTAGAATCACCATATGTGTACAACAGAATACCATCAAGTCCACTCTAGTCCATAGTTCTTCCCCCAATCCTGAGGGGACTGGTATGGTGATGTCCACTCTACCTCCAAGTGAGAGAGGGCTTATATCCCATGGATATAGTGGGTGGGATGATCCTGCCTATAGATGCAGGCCCTCTCCATTCCCTGGGCTGGCCGTTGCCCATCATTGTCTCCTTGCCAGGTGACTTGAATGAGTCCATTGAGCTGTAGGGTAGGAGTTGCAGCTCCACCGAGATTTTGATAAAAACACTTCCAAAGTTAGGAATAAAAGGAATATTCCTCAATATGATAAAAGGCATGTATGAAAAACCCACAGCCAACATCATACTCAATGGGGAAAGGTCGAAAGCTTTCCCTCAAAGATCGGGAACAAGACAAGGATGCCCACTGTCACCACTGTTATTCAACATTGTACTAGAAGTTCTAGCTAGGGCAATTAGACAAGAAAAAAAAAAAAAAATTAAAGGCATCCAAATAGGAAAAGAGGAAGTAAAACTCTCACTGTTTGCAGATGACATGATCCTGTACTTAGAAAATCCTGAAGTATCCACAACAAAGCTACTTCAACTAACAAATGAGTTCAGCAAAGTGGCAGGATACAAGATCAACACACAAAAATCAGTAATGTTTTTGTACACTGGTACTGTACAACCCGAGGAGGAAATCAGGGGAAAAATTCTGTTTTCCATAGCAACAAAAACACTCAAATACCTAGGAGGTTATTTAACCAAAGAAGTTCAGGACCTCTGTGCAGGAAACTACAAAGCAATGCTAAAAGAAATTTAAAAAGACCTAAACAAATGGAAAGACATTCTGCGTTCATGGATTGGAAGAATAAATATCGTGAAGATGTCAATCTTGCCCAAACTGATTTATAGTTTCAATGCAATACCAACCAAATTCCCAACAGCTTACTTTACAGAATTAGAGAAGGCAATTACCAAATTCATCTGGAAGGTAAGTGCACCCGAATAACCAAAAGCATTCTAAAAAAGAACAGCAATGTGGGAGGAATTTCACTACCTGACCTTGAAACATATTACAAAGCTACAGTGGTGAAAACAGTATGGTACTGGCATAAAGATAGACACATCAATCAGTGGAATAGAATTGAGAACCCAGAAATAAACCCTCACCTATACAGTCAACTGTTTTTTGACAAACCTACCAAGCCCATGCTAATGGGAAAAAACAGTCTCTTCAATAAATGGTGTTGGGAGAACTGGATATCTATAACCAAAAGAATGAAAGAGGAACCCTATCTCACCCCCTATACAAGAATCAACTCAAAATGGATCAAAGATCTAAATATAAAAGCCAGGACCATAAAACTACTGGAAGAAAATGTAGGGAAACATCTTCAAGACCTTGTAGTAGGTGGTGGTTTCTTGGACTTCACACCCAAAGCACGTGCAACAAACGAAAAAGTAGATAAATGGGACCTCCTCAAAATTAAACACTTTTGCACCTCACAGGACTTTGTCAGAAGGGTGAAACGGCAGCCAACATAATGGAAAAAATATTTGGAAATCACATATCTGATAAGGGTTTAATATCCAGGATATATAAAGAGATGTTACAACTCAACCATAAAGAGATAAACGACCCAATTAAAAAATGAGCCAAATACTTGAATAGACATTTCTCCAAAGAAGAAATACAAATGGCAAAAAAACACATGAAGAAATGCTCAACATCACTCATGATTAGGGAAAAATAAAGCAAAACTACAATGATATCATTTCATACCTATCAGAATGGCCACTATTTAAAAGACAGAGAACTACAAGTGTTGGAGAGGATGTGGAGAGATAGCATCACTTCTTCACTGTTGGTGGGAATGCAGAATGGTACAGCCACTATGGACTGTTTGGCAGTTCCTAAAGAAGTTAAATACAGACTTTCCACATGACCCTGCAATACTACTGGTATTATACCCAGAAGAAAGGAGAACAGTGACACGAACAGACATCTGCACACCGATGTTCACAGCAACATTATTCACCATTGCCAAAAGTTGGAAACAACCCAGGTTTCCATCAACAGACAAATGGATAAACAAACTGTGGTCTATTCACATGATGGACTATTATGCAGCTGTAAGAAGAAATGAAGTTGTAAAACATATGACAACATGGATGAACCTGGGGGACATTATTATGTTGAGAGAAGCAAGCCAGACACAAAAGGACAAATATTGCATGAATGCATTACTATGAACCAAATATATTGTGTACATATTGTTTGATTTTTTAAAAAAATGTTACATGTATCCATTACATTTAATTAAGAAATGTATATATTTATTCATCTGTTTACTTGTTAGTTTTTAATTGTTTACATTTTCAATTATTAAAAGTACAAAATAAAGTAAAAATAATTATTGATATGGGTAAAGGGTGTACAGTACTTTATGCTATTTTGGCAATACTTTCCAAATTTGTGATTATTTCAAAGTAAAACTGTCATGAAAGCAAACAAATGAACGAGAGACTGAAGTTAGCAGGGAGGGCCCCGAGTGAGCTCGGGCAGGTTTTGGTCTCACTTCCCCATGACCTTGGACCACTGTGGGAAATGCCGTTGCCCGCGTATGAGCTACAATAATAATCCTCCTCGTCCTCGGGCTGGAGCCTGGAGATGCTCAGGGAGGCTGTGTTGCCGGACTTGGAGCCAGAGAAGTGATCAGGGATCCCTGAGGGTCGTTTACTGACTTCATAAATGAGGAGTTTGGGGCCGTGCCCGGGCGCTGTTGGTACCAGGACACCTCGTTATAACTGCCGATGTCACTGCTGCTTCCAGCACAGGAGATGGTGACTGTCTGTCCCAGAGCCCCAGACACTGAGGGAGGCTGAGTCAGACTAGACTGAGCCCAGGACACTGAAAAGGAAAAGAAAGACTGTGGTTCACCATCAGGCTCCAGTTGAATCAGGAAATGGGGTGAACCACTAACGGGGTGTCTCACCTGTGCAGTGAGAGAGGATGGCGAGGAGGAGGGGAGCCCAGGCCATGGTCAGGTGTCCAGAGCTCTGCCACTAAGCCCCACAGGTGGGCAGGCCCGCCTCAGGGACTTTATCCCCCAGCCTGCCTGTGCTGTGGTGGGGGAGGGGACCGCATGCAAATCTGCTCCCTGAGCCCTGATATTCTCACTGTGCCCTCTGCTCCAGAGCCTTCAAAGTTAATCCTTCAGGGAATCCTGCCTGCTGAGGTCCTGGTGAGGCCCTTGAGGCTATTTCAGTTTAACCCTGAAATAGGTCCCTGGGAGGTTTTCTATGGACACAGTGCAGCTGAGTGGAGCCCCCCGACCTCTCCAGTTGAAAACCTGAAAATGGGGTGAATTTGGAGCAGAAAGGAAGGCTCCCATGCTGCCACACAGAGGGAAAGGGATTCCCCTGGGGGAAGTGCCGCCAACACCAGCCCTGCTGCTTGGCAGGGACCTGCTCTTTCAGGGACCAAACTCCCAGGCACATCCCTAAGCATTCACAAGGGATTTTACAAATATGAATTAGACAAAATTCAATAAGGAACACAATACAGTATTTTGATATGATTCATCCTCCTGTACCAGCATATAAAGTCCCTTGGATGTGACTGCAAAGAACTTTGTAAGTAGGTTGTGAAATCAATATTTATTGATTAATGATCTTACGAGGTAAGGTTAGAGCATACATATTCTTCGATACTTTATTTTCTCACTCAACAATATCAACATTTCAAAACTAATATGGCCCAGAAAGTCTTTTTTCTAGTTAATTTTATTTATTTATTTTCTAAATCAGCTCCTCTTTTATTCTTCCCAAATTCAGGTGTCAAGCGTTAAGTCCTTAATTGACCTTGACCCCTCCCATAGTCGCACACCCACAGCCAATGCAAAACCACGTCCTGCAGATTCCACATCCTAGACTTCCTCAGATATGTCTACAGCCACCCAGGGCAAGGCAGACCTTCAACCAGGGGGTTTCCCACCTGGTCCTCTCCTTCCTCCCTTGTCCACTCAGAACTTGAAAATATATCACAGATCCTGTCACGCCCCGACTTACAAACTTGTACTTTCCCCTTAGCAACCCCCTGGCCTGGCTCTCAGGCTCCCCCTCTCTAACCTCGTTCACAGTTTCCCTGTTTCACTGGGACAAAGCCCCCAGCCCCATCTTCCTCTGAGGGACCTTCCACAGAAGCCATTTCTGGGCCCACAGTGCCCCCCTCTGGGCTGAATTAACACCGGAAACTAGACAAGGCATCAGTACTGAGGAGGGCAGGGGATCAGCCCTGGGGCCTTGGACTTAAAAGAGGTTTTGGAAAGATGAAGGCTGAGGATATGCCGAAGGAGTGCACACACTCTAGAGAGAAGAAAATCAAATGAATCTCCTGGAATCACATGTGCTCCTGGGTTATATATATAAATGTGGCTAAGACGCGAGAGAAACTGTTATGTCACTGGCCTGAGAAACTCTCATCAGCTCAGCCTCCTTGTCTGCAGAAGGACGCTGGATTTGTCCTCTGCACCAGTTACCATTGGACCTCCTGAGAGCCTGGGCTCAGAGCTCACCTCTTTCTGGCAAAATCTCTTTCTTCCCAACAGAAAAACTTGCATTAAAGGGACTCCTAGAAAAGTGAGACATCGAAACATTAAATGTTGGACTGTTCAGGAAATGGGAATCTGCATGTGAAGCTGACTTTAATAGGAACGGTATGGGGATGAGGAGATTGGGGGGTGAAAAATTCTGAGGACAATCTTTCAGCACCACTACCCACCCCATGTCCTCTTATCCAAGAACTTAAGAACTATAGTCTCTAAAAAAGGGGAACAGATTTCAGAGATCACCTCAATAACTGTTCTCAATGAGGGCTAGGGGTGCCATGAAGGAAATTTTTGTTATACAGACACCAGAATACTGTTTTCTCTTTAGAAGGTAAGAGGATAGTTTTTGCCTTTCCTGTCCTCTGTTGCTTTCATTCCTGTACGTTTTAGAGGTGGTCTTACGAGCAGCGTATCTTCCAAGGAGAGATCTCACTGACGAAGTGGCAAAGGATGCGGCAAGTTCAGGCACCACCAGGCTGGAGTGTGGGCCTGGACGTGGAACCAGGGAAAGGAACAGTGTCTCTTGGAGACCACCAAGGAGTGGAATCCAGAGAAATATCCACCTCCAACCTCAACATTCTCCTCTGCAGGCCTCAGGTTTGCCCACATCCTGTATTTCTCTACATTATTGGCCTATGTGCAGGAGACTGCATGTTGTTGACATCATGACTCATATTAGCAAACAATGTGAATTTAATTGTTTTTAAAAACAAGAAAATATTTTTTAAAAAAAACTTTAAAAGAGATAAAGATTTAAAATGGAAGAGTAAAAAATGAATATATATACTTATGATTGATTTAGTTGCAAAACTTCAGAGAAATCCCAGGGAAAGAAGAGAGAGCACTGTGTGGCTGGTAATAAGATTTCCAGGGGGATAAACCAGGTTTGTTGGAAGGGATTTCCCGAGATGCAATAACAAGATAAAAATATTAGGAGAAATGAATCATTACAAACCTTATCACTACTTGAGAAAAACTAGTTTTTTATTTTTATTTTTTGTAACCCTCTTTCCTAGTGCAACAGTACTCAAATGTTTTGTTGTCAAGATAGATTTATAATCTGAAGAATTATTGAGTATCCCAATAATGTTTTGTTCATCTTTGCAAGTCCATTAATATTTGCTATATTAAATATTTCTTTAAAAGTCAAATAAGAATACTAAACCTATCACATCTAAAAATATATAATGTATTTTACTGAAATCAGCTTTGAATTTCAAAATTTTAAAAATGCTTTAAAGGGGGTATTAAAATTTTTGGTGAATCTTTTTATTGTCTGGGGAAATAAAGAGTTGGATTCGCAGGTCTACTTCCACATTCAGTTGTTGCAATATGACCTATAGGTTGAAGGGGTTAGGTAATTATTTCACAACACAGAAATATCTTTGAGGCAATATTATTGCAAGATAGAGGAGCCATACATGCTGAAAGCAACCTAAAAAGAAGGGAAGACAAGAAAATTATTTGGGTCTGCGTAACGGTCAGACATCTGAGGACAGGGCTCATTTTGGACCGAACATAGGTCTGTAACAGAAATGTTCCCTACTTTTAGATGTTGAAATATGGATGGAGTAAGGGGTGAGATCCTAGAAGGGTGGGACCAAGTCTACAATTATGCGCTGTGCCCTCGGCAAAATTGGCAGAACTTTTTCACAGGAGACCAAGAAATTGATCTCAAAGGGAAAACATGCCTTGTGTTCATGGACTGGTAACACGGTGAACCCCAAGTGTCACAAACTTGCAAAATCCACTCCTGTCAAATTTAGATAAAAATGCAGACCAGCTTCTAACCAATTAACACAACAAATGTAAGTGGAGGTGACTGCCATTATTACCTTACAGTATCTATGACCCCATATTTGCAAAGTGGAGAGAGAGAGGCTCCTGGTGGCCCTGAGGGAGAGCTTCCCCTGCTATGGACTCTCCCCTGTGGAGGGGCCTAAGCAGGCAGCTGTGGCTTCCCTCAGGACCAAAGGAGGATGGGGAGCCCCCAGTCTGCAAACTGCCAGGGCCTTCTTCCACAGCAACGAGGAAATGAAATCCACCAAAGACCAGGGAAGCAGATTCTTTGCCAGGTGAGCCTCCAGGTAAAAACAATATGAAATCAAGGTCAGTGATCAGAGAACTGAGGAGTTTGTGCTCCTGAGAGGGACAGAGTTGGACTAAATTATGGCTTCCCTACACATGTGTCATCTGTCCTTTCTGTTAAAACCTATACTTGGTGCTGGAATTTGTAGGTGTATGTCCAAGAGACTGGAGTCTTTGGGCTGTCCATGTGCCAGCTGGGCCTGGAACCTTTGTGGAGTTGCCACACCTACTCTCGAGTTCATTGGACTCACCCAGTACAACTAACAAGGAGGTGAGGATTGACAGCCACCACACCAAGGAAACGAGAGAGCTGACAACTGCAAGGAAGAGAGTCCCATCCATCGTAGTATGGGATCGATGCCTCCTCGCATTTAGAGGTGGAGTAGACATCACCATCCCAGAATCCTCAGAACTGGGGAATGAACTATGGACTAGAGTGGACTTACTGGTATTCTACTATAGACATATTGTGATTCTAGCATTGGAAGAAATTGCAACATTGATGTGGAGGCAGTGACCACTGGAGGCTCTGGGGGTAGGGAGAGAGAAAAAGAGTTGTAATACGGGGGCTTTTTCAGGACTTGGGAATTGTCCTGAATGACAATGCAGTGACAGATATAGGTCATTTTATATCATCACATAACATGTAGAACTCTGTGGGAGAGAGTGTAGACTACAATGTGAACTATGGTCCATGCTCAGTGGCAATGCCCAAGGATGTGTTTATCAATTGCAATGAATGTGCCACACTAATGAAGGATGTTTATGTGGGAGGATGTGGGAGGTGTGGGAAGTGGGGCATATGGGAATCCCGGTATTTTTTGTGTAACATTTATGTAATCTAAGCATCTTTTTAAAAAAGTATATTATTTAAAAAAACAAAAACAATCTGAAGTCAAGGTCAGAGATCTGAGGACAGCATGTTCCCCTGTTTCAGATGAACGAGAAGGCAGGTGAGTGTAGGGCAGGGACACTGAAAGAACGAGAACCAGAGTTTCCTGGTTCTCGTTCTTTCCTCAGCAAATTTGCAGGGACTTTTACCAATGGATTTGAGCAGGAATTAAAGTTCCTTTTAATGGACTATGGAGAGCGAGTCCTTTGGTCACCCCAGTGATTCACACCCTTGCACAAACCCCACTTTGAATGCAGATGGAACCTGTAATATGCTTCTAATCAATAAAATATGGCAAGGATGGTGGGATACCTTCCTTTGACCACCTTACTTGGCTGGGTAATGGGACGTCGCTCTAGTGATTATGTTACATTTCATAAAAGTCTCTCAGTAAACTGGATAGAGAGATTCTCCTGCTGGCCCTGAAGAAGCACCTAGAGTTGCAGAGAAGACTTCACAGAGTAGGTGGCCTCGAATCACTTCAGGCTAAATGAGAGGACTGTCCCTCCCTTGTTCTTGTCACCAAAGAGCTGAATCAGATCTGCAACCTCAGGCCAAGGAAGAGGAAAGGGCATAGTTTTCATTTTCATTTTTCCAAGTCAAGTGCCCTGGGAGAGACTTTCCTTTACAACTTCATTCTATTTACAAGTTCATTTTAAGGAGCAACAGTATTTTTTGTGGGGTTTCCCTAGTGAAGCACATGCAGCCGTGGTGATGAACAGAAGTGACAGCAGATAACAAAGCCTGAGGTTTTGGTCTCACTTCCCCGTGACCTTGGACCACTGTGGAAAGTGCTGCTCCTCGAGTATGACATACAGTGATAATCTGCCTCGCCCTCAGAGAGGAGCCCGGAGATGCTCAGGGAGGCCGTGTTGCCAGACTTGGAGCCAGAGAAGCGACCAGGGATCCCTGAAGGTAGTTTATTGACCTTACAAATGAGGAGTTTGGGGGCCGTGCCCGGGCGCTGTTGGTACCAGGAGACATAGTTATAAGCCCCGATGTCGCTGCTGCTTCCAGCACAGGAGATGGTGACCGTTTGTCGTGGAGTCCCAGACACTGAGGGAGGCTGAGTAGGAGCAGACTGAGCCAAGGACCCTGCAAAGGAAAAGACGGTGAGTTTAGGACAAAGGCTCTGGGTGGGTCTGGGAAAGAGTAAGAAAGGGGTCACCCATGAACCAATAACGGGGTGTCTCACTTGCACAATGAGCAAGAAGGGTGAGGAGGAGGGGAGCCCAGGCCATGTCGGCAGCACCTAGAGTTCTGCCCCTGAGACTCACAGGTGGGCAGGGCAGCCTCGGGGACTTTATCCCACAGGCTGGCAGTAGATGCAGGGGGAGGGGGGCTCATGCAAATCTGCTCATGAAACTTTGGCCTTCTTCTCTGCCCTCTCTGGTTTCAGAGCCTTGAGAGAGGGAACCCTCAGGGACTGCAGACTCCTGGGGCCTCTGCAAGGAGGGTGTGGCTGGGAGACACATTTAACCTAAAACAGCTTTCAGGCTGGTCCCTAAGGACTAGCATTTGCCCCCAATCCCTTTCAGACCTGGAAAGAACCTGGAGACCTCCACTCAGCACAGATGAGCTGGGTCTCCTGGACTGTGGGAGTGACCCTGGTGTCCAGACAAAGGCTCCCTGCCATGTCCTTGGACAGCATCCACAGCTACTCCCCAGAGCATAAGGGAGTTTCCCACCCAGGACAGTCCTGCCAACACCAGCCCCTGAATGCTCCCTGGGTCCCTACTCTTTTAGGGACCAAACTCCCAGACACATCCTTATGCATTCACAAAGTTCTCTACAAATGTGAATTTAACATAAAACATCAAGGAGCAGATTCCATTGTTGTACTCAGTATTCTACCCCCAGCACCTCCACAGTGTAACGTCCATGGGACTTGTTTGGAATTTGTTCCTGAATGAGTCCAGGAAATGATTCTTTATGTATCTATAATTTTATGTACAAGGATTATATTGAATTTGACATTTTGTACTTGACTTTTTTTCCACTCATCAATAAAAGAAATTTCAAATCTAACATGGCCTAAAAATACTTTTTAATTTTTTTTTTAATAACTGTTTCACGCCTTTCTTCTAATTATATGTGTCAAGCCCAAGTTCTAGGGGAGAAACTGAACCCCCCACTTACATCCCTCCTGCATCCAATCCTACAGCAAGTCCTGCTGATTCCTTCTCCTAGAAGCCCCCAGAGCTGCCCACAGCCACCCAGGGTCAAGGCAGGACCTCCTGCCAGCAGCAGAGAGCAGAGCAAGACTCTCCACCTGGTCCCTGCTTCCTCCTTTATTCTCCATGAACACTGTCCTGGCAGCAGCCACAAGGCATTTGACAACCTACCTCAGACCCTTTCACAACCCCACTTACCGACTTGTAATTTTCCCTTGGCAAAACCCTGTTCCTCCGTTGTCCACCTCTCTAACCTCTCTGCTGGCTCCCCATGGGCGATTGTCACACAACTTCCCAGCCCCGCCTTCCTCTGTAGTAACCTCCCCATCAGCCAATTCTGGGCCTACACTGCCCCGTGGTGGACAAGATCTTCTCCAGAGTCCAGAGTCCACATGAGATGCTTCTGTGTCTATACAACTGTCCCCTTGCTCTCCCTAAATAATTCTGAGGCCAGGACTAAATATTCAACCCTTTTATAGCTCAGATAATCCCATCTCTGACAGCTACATTGGGCTCCAATCACATTTCTGCACCTGATTAAATTGGGGGCTGTTGTCCAGTGGGATTCCCAAAACATTTCTTTTAATAAATCAAAGGACAAAACGTGGGTGAGGCCATATTCTGGGCCCAAAGCTCACTGGAAAGTTGGGGACAGGGGCAGGGATCTCCTACCTCTCTCTTCTACCTGAACCCCATCAACATATCTACAGTTTACCAGTGATATTGGGGATGGGCAGGGGGTCTACACATCAGACAAGACAGTGCTAGTGCAGGGGTGTGGTGGTTTGAGATGATTTATGAATCTGAAATAAATTATCATGTTTGTGAACTGGTCTATTCCTCTGAGTGTGATACCCTTTGAATGCATTAGATTCAGCTGAAATGTCTTGATTAAATTACTTCTTAGGATTGGGGCTTTGATTCAACCATATGAGTAGGGCGTGACTCTGGGTTGAGCCCCCCTCCTTGGAGGGATGATATAAACAGAAACCCACTCAGAAAGACACAGGAAAGAGCAGAGAGCCCTGCCGTGTTTGATCTTGGGGCCCCAGAGAGAACTGAGGCAATTGTCTGACAGTTTGCAGCGGAGAAACTGAGCAGTTGAGAAAGCCTGGAAAGAAACAAGCCCTATAACAGATTGATATAAAAGTCCAGAGAGAAAAGCCCTATGCCAGCCTATGGTTGGGAGCAGAAGAAGCTGGACCCACAGAGCCTTAAGAGGAAGAAGGAAGGAGAAACCAGGCAGAGATCACCAACCACTTGCTTCAACATGTGGTAGGTGACCTTGATGAGAAAGCAGCCTTGAGTTGGACTCTTTGTAACTGTAAGCTTTTTCACCAAATAAATACCCTTTATAAAAGCCAACAGATGTCTGATACTTTGCATCAGAAACCCTTTGGCTGACTAATACAAGGGGTAAGGAAAATAAAAGGAAAGAGTTATATCCAACGCAGTTTATCATTTCTTTTTTTTTTTTTAAACAAATCTATTTTATTGGTACATATTAACAAAGCATACAATTCATTCAATGTGTACAACAATAGTATTTGGTATAATCTCATAGTTGTGCATTCATCATTTCAATCATTATTAGAGTATTTTCATTATTTCAACAATAATAGTAAACAAAAAATGACAAACAATAAACAAGAAAATTCCTCACCTCTCCATCTCTCTGTTTCCACTTCTTTTATTTATTTATTTATTTATTTATTTATTTATTTATTTATATAAATATATTTTAAGAGGTGCTTAGATTACCGAAAATACTACACAGAACCCCCTGGGTTTCCCATGTTGCCCACCTCCCACACCTCCCGCCACATCCCATACAAACATCTCCCACAAGTGTGGCCCACCACCCTCAATGGACTTACACATCCTGGGGCCTTGCCACCAACCATAGACCACAGTTCACATCGTAGACCACACTCTCTCCCACACAGTTCTGAGTGGTGAGTGCTGATTTAAAATGGCCTATATCCGTTGCCACAACGGTACTCAGGACAACCTCCAAATCCCAAAGAAGCCCCTGTATTTCAACTACTCGTCCCCTCCCTGCCCCAAAAGTGTCAAGTGGCCACTGGCTCCACCTCATTGTTATAATTTCTTCCATTGCTAGAATCACCTTATGTGTACAACAGAATACTATCAAGTCCACTCTAGCCCATAGTTCTCCCCCCAATCCTGAGGGGACTGGGATGGTGATGTCCACTCCACCTCCAAGTGAGAGAGGGCTTATATCCCATGGATATGGTGGGTGGGATGATCCTGCCTATAGATGCAGGCCCTCTCCATTCCCTGGGATGGCCATTGCCCATCGTTGTCTCCTCGCCAGGTGACTTGGATGAGTCCATTGAGCTGTAGGGTAGGAGTTGCAGCTCCACCGAGATTCCACGCACATAGGTAGGCCAGAGGCTCCAGTCTCTGGAAGTATACCTAAAAACTTCTGCATCACATATAGGTTTGAATAGAAGGGACTGATGAACCCTGTGCAGGGAGGACTTATTTGAGTCCAATTCTGTCGCTCTCAGGAGCACAGATTCCAAAGTAGAGCCCACTGATAAGGCATCAGTCTCTGGGGCTATCCCGACTTATATAGGACCTGGGTGTCTCCAGAGCTCTCAGGAGCCCCTCTGTGTGGGGTGATAGGCACTTAGATGTTCTATGAGCTCCTACTGAGGTGTGCGTAGGAGTTACCTCTGGGATGACCTCCCAACTCTCTTTGAAGTCTCTTAGCCACTTGAACTCATTTGTCTTTACCTTTTCCCCCTTTTATTCAAGGTCTTTTTCCAGTTGTGTTGCCAGTTGGCACTTGGTATTAATCCCTCGTTGCCAGGGAGGCTCATCCCCGGGAGTCATGTCCCATGTTGGGGGGAAGGTAGTGCAATCATATGCTGAGTTTGGCTTAGAGAGAGGCCACATTTGAGCAACAAGGAGGCTCTCAGGTGGCAACCCTTAGGCACCCCACAACTGCAGGCTAAGTCTCAGTTACAAGAGCAAAGTCTCACAAGAGTAGTCATCAATAAAAAGAACACATCAGTGGGTCATCCTCTTTTGACAGACACTGTCCCTGTGCTCAGAGGACTATTGCTGCTCCCTTGGAGACTGTGGCAGAGCTCTCCAGGCTAGGAATTCAGATTCCCTCATTTATTGTGTGATTGTCCACCCATCGTGACCATGCCCCATCTTTTGATCTTTAGAACGATTTTGTATATCTTCATGTATATTCGGATGAACTAATTCCCATGAATCCCCCCTCCCAGACACCCCCCAACAATAATCCCCTGCAATACCCATTGTAACCCTTCTGTGATCCAAATCCTCCATTAATATGTAGTCCATAAAATAATCAAATACATTTACTAGGAAAAAGAAACAACTATGATAAGCTTACATGGAAGAGACAAACATAAGGAAACTCAGAGGAAAAAAAAAAAAAACAAGAAAAAAAATAAACAAACAAACAAAACAAAACAAAATATAATTAGCGGATTGGGACATTCAAAAAAATGGGCATAAAAGCAAAGGAAATACCTTTAAATATATATATATAGAAATAGATTTATTTGTTTATTCTTTTTTTTTTCCCTTTCTCTATTCATTTTTTGCCTTCCTTTTATCACTGTGTTATCGGATTTCCAGTGTGCCTTGACATCTTCCCCCTCTCAATCCCCATTGTCTCCCAATTTTTCATTTAATTTTCAAAGAAGTTTTAGGTCACAGCAAAGTCACACATGGAGTGCCGGAGACTCCCAGATACCAAACGACCTCCCCTTCCCCACCCCATATTAACCCCCCCTTTTTTTTGGATGTTAGCATTGTTATAACTGTTATACAGAAAGCAAAATATAGCAACTAAACATTGTCTATGATTTACAGTATAGTTTACAATTTAGATGATAGTTTAATAATTTTGACGATATTTACCATGTCCTGTGTCCATTACTGTAAGGTAATGAAAAACCTTCCCCATGACTACCAAACACCCCATTAGATTTTGACTGTTCCCTTCCCCCCAGCCCCCCAGGGCCCATGATACCACCCTATCCCGACCCATGGAATGTCAAGATTCACAGTTACATGCCCTGGGAATTTGAACCTGCCCTTCCTAATCCACCCACCCACCAGTGCTGCACCCCCAAACCCAGGAACACCACCACCCATCTGCCCCATCCCCCAACATGCAACCACACTCTATTCCTTTACCATAGATTATGTCCATATGGGTGATGGCTCAAAGCCTGCTCTTCTCTTACTCTCCCTTGTTAACCTATCTTTCAGACAATGGTTCTCAGAGACTGCTCACTTTCCTCAGTTCAGATCAGTGAGGTCATATACTGTTCATCCTTCAGTGCCTGGCTTGCCTCACTCAACATAAGGTCTTCAAGATTCATCCACGTTATTCCATGTATTAGCACTTTGTTCCTTCTCACAGCTGAGTAATATTCCATTGTATGTATGTACCACATTTTGCTTATTCATTCGTCTGTTGATGGGCATGGGGGCTGATTCCAACTTTTGGCCATGGTGAACAATGCCGCTATGAACATTGGTGTGCATATATTTGTTTGTGCCTTTGCTTTCAGTTCTTCTGGGTATATACCCAGCAGTGGAATTGCTGGATCATACGGAAGATCTATTGTTAGTTTTCTGAGGAACCGCCAAACTGTCCTCCACAGTGGCTGGACCATACTGCAGTCCCACCAGCAGAGGATGAGGGTTCTATTCCTCCACATCCTCTCCAACATTTAGTGTCTCCTGTTTTTTTAATAGCTGCCATTCTGATGGGTGTAAGATGGTATCTCATTGTAGTTTTGATTTGCATTTCCCTGATAGCAAGCGATCTTGAGCATTTTTTCATGTGCTTTTGAGTCATTTGTATTTCTTCATTGGAGAATTGTCTTTTCAGGTCTCTTGCCCATTTTTTAAATGGGTTGTTTGTCCTTTTATTTTCAAGGTGTAGGATTTCTTTATATATGCAGGATATTAGGCTCCTATCAGATATATGGTTGCCAAATATTTTCTCCCATTTGGATAGGCTGCCTTTTTATTTTCTTAATAACATCCTTTGAGGTGCAGAAGTTTTTTATTTTGATGAGATCCCATTTATCTATTTTTTCTCTTGCTGCTCATGCTTTGGCTATGAAGTTCATGAAACCATTTCCTATTACAAGGTCCTGTAGATGCTTTCCTACATTATCTTCCAAGGTCTTTATGGTTTTGGCTCTTATATTTAGATCTTTGATCCATCTTGAGTTGATTTTTGTATAAGGTGGGAGATGGTATCATTTCTTGGTTGAAAGTGTCTATACGAAAGGTTTACTAGTACACAGCCATGATCATTGATTTACTTTTAATGTCTGTGGATGCTTTCTAAGTGCTACACCCAGGAGAGTTAAAGTAGTGCAAGGTTACTATGGCCTGCACAGCCTAAGGTATTTGTTATTTGGTCCTTCCCATTTCTGACTTCTGCTTTAAAGGAAGCAACATGGAGGAGACCAATTTTTCTAAACTCAACAGTTCCTGAACTCGACTAAAACCTGCCAGTGACCAGTCCTAGAGACTGAGAGGGCAGGATCAACTTCTCTGATGGATAGTTGGATGGACTCCACTTAACCCATGATCCCCCTGCATTTTTTATCTAGCAGTCCACTTTTTTCCTAAGCCATTTCCCCTGGAACAAGATCATAACGTGTCTACAAGGGGGTCGCTCACTGTGTCCTTGCCCACCCCCACCACACCTTTACCACTCCCTCCCCCACATTCTAGATTTAATCTTGGGATTTTCCTCCCACCTCCTTACTATCCTCTTAGCTCTTTCTGTAAAGACTTTATTGCATGCCTTTAGAAAGAGAACTTCACAAAAAGGGGGAAATAGTAAATACAAATGAGTGTTTATGGCTAGGAGATTTCAAAGTGGGTCCGAAGGCCATTCCAGAGGTTACGCTTATTCATGTTTCAAGAGGATCGCAGCCACAGTAAACAGTGCCTCAAGTACAGGTGCTCCTGAGGGCTCTAGAGATGTCTAGACATTGTAGGGAGGGCAGACAATCTCAGAAATTCAGAATGCTGTCAATGGACCTTACCTTGGAATATGTTTCCCAATGAATTAGACTTAGGTTCATTCATAAGTTCCCTATACATGCCGCTTCTGCCCCCTTTTTTTGAACCTTTATTCACCACTATACCCATTAAATATGTTTAGCATAGACTTCAATCTTCAGTTGTTCATATGCCAGTTGAACCCTAAATCCCAGCTGTGTTTCAACACCTACTCTCCAGTTCATCCAATCCTCCTAGGAAAACTAATAAAATGATGATGATGGAAAATGCCCATCCCACAAACAGAGTGTAACACAACTGCAAGCATGACAGTTCAATCTGTCTGTCCCACTGTATCTAAGTCCCCTTTCAATCAGAAACACAGTGGGCATCACCATCCTTCAATCCTTGAGATTGAAGAGTGAACAAACATAAGAGGGGAATGCAACTATGGACTAAAATAGGCTTATTATATTTCTAGCAATGGAAGATTTTGTAACAATGATATAAAGACAGTGGTCACTAGAGGTTCTGAGGGGAGGGGTTGGGAAGAATTGATGTAACATGGGGCATTTGGGGGAAATTGAATTGTTTGGCATGTCATCGCAACAACGTATGCAGACCATTTTACATTTTATCAAAACCTATAAAAATGTGCAGTGCAAAGTGTAAACTATAATGTAGACTATTGACCATGGTTAGTAACAAAGCTTCAATATGTGTTCATCAATTTTAAGAAATGTGCCACACTAATGAAAGATGTTCTTATTGGGGAGAAGTGTGGGAGAGGGAGTGACTGGGTTATATGGGAACCACCTATATTTTGATGAATCATTTATACAATCTAAAGCTGCTTTAAAAATGCAAAATAATAATAATAAAAAGACTTTATGACAATGCTGTTTCCCATTGAAGTCCACTCTGGCCACCCTATTTATAAATGCCACTTTCTATTCATACAGAATGCCCTGACCCCCTTGCCCTGGCACATGTCTTCTTTGGTGTTCCACAAGCCATCTTCCCCTTCTAATAGATAATGAAGTTAATTACTACTAATTAATTAATTATTTAATTCCTCATTTTAACAAACAATTACTAATTGTTTATGTTTATCCTGTGCCTCAATAGAACATAATCCATATGACAAGAGTAATTTTTTGTCTAATTTATTCACTAACATATCCCAAGTACCTAGAATGTAGCAAACATTCAAGAATATTTGTTAAGCAAACAATATATATGTGGGTAGACTGAGAAATAGATTAGGCATAAGGATATATATCCTCACCTTGGCTCAGACCATTTGAACTGAGAAGTCAGCCACATCTCTCAGTTCTTTGCTATTCATTGAGCTGTGTGGTGTGTGATGCCCGTGAACTTGGAGCCAAGAAGAGGATTGTCTCCCACCTGAAATTGTCACTCCTCTATAATCAAGGGGTTGAACACTTGAAGCAGAACTGTACAGCTGAGAGCTGCTCCCCAAAACTCCTTACATGGTTGGGCTTCAGATAGCAACCAGGTTTGACCAATCTCTATAACTAATATTCACTCCTGCTTACATCCAGAAGTTGCATCTTGGTTGGAAGATTCCAGGATATGTCAGCTTTGGAAGGTGGTGGAAATGATTCTTGTTGATGGTGGTCAAGGTGATTTTGAGTGCCCAGAAACACCTGAAAACATCTCAGACTGACTCCTTCATCTTATCACATATTGCTGCATAGTTTTTATTTTTTTAAGTTTATTTTTAATTTTTTCTTAATGTTTGTCTTTCTATTTTTACAGAAGCTTTATTTCACATATATGTTACATCAAAAATTTAGGGGATTTCCATTTGCCACACCTGCTCTACCTCCCACACTTTCCCACATTAACATCTTCCATTAGTGTGGTACATTTGTTACTATTGATGAACACATATCGAAGCATTGCTACTAACAATGGAATATAGTTTACATTATAGCTTACACTCTGCCTTGCACTATTTTATAAGTTTTGACAAAGTGTATAATGGCATGTATCCATCATTGCAATTTCATGCAGGACAATTCCAATGTTCTGCAAATGCCCCCATGTTACACTTATTCTTCTCTCTCCCTCCCCTCAGGACCTCTAGTGCCCCCTGTCTTTTTCATCAATGGTACAAGTCCTTCCATTGCTGGAATAATAATAAGTCTACAATCAAATAATAATAATTTTATTTTATTCCATTGTTTATTCCCCAATCTTGAGAATTTGGGGATGGTGATGCCCACTCTGTTTCTGATTGAGAGGGGTCTTAGATCTCATGAGGCACATGAATGGAACTATCTTGCTTGCAGACACAGACATGCTGTTATTTGGGTTGGTCGTTGTCCATCATCATCTCCTTGTTAGTTGATCTGGGTGAGTGCAATGAATGGAGAGTAGGTGTTGCAAGTCTGCTGAGATTTGACGCTCAACTGGAACATGAACAGACCAAAGATTTAAGTCTCTGGGACATATCTTTAACAAGTGTAGTGTTAATTGTAGGGTCAAATAAAAGAGGCAGAAAAGTCATGTGTAGGAAATCTATAAATGAATCTAACTCTGTTTCACTGTGGAACTTAAATTCCATAGTAAGGCCCACAGACAGTGTGGTGACTTCCTGAGCCTGTGTGCCTGACTTATAGTGTCTAGATATCTCTAGAGTCCTCATAATGCCCACTGCTTGAGGCACTGTTTACTGTGGCAGTCAATGAGATCCTGCTGACATGCACATAAGGGAAATCTTGGGAATAACCTCCTGACTCATTTTGAAATCTCTTAGCCATAAAAATTCATTTGCACTTAATAGTTCCCCTTTGGTCAAGGTCTTTTTCCTAATGCATCACTAGTTGGTGCTTGATAATTATCCCTCACTGCCAGAGAGGCTCATCCCTGGGATTCCTGTCCCACACTGGGGGTGAAGGTAGTACATTTTTGTGTTGAGTTTGGTTCCGAGAGAGGCCACATTTGAGTAACAAGGAGGCTTTGAGGAGGTAATCTTAGGAAATATATAACACTAGCCTAAGTTTCACTTTCAATAGAAAAGTTTCGTGAGTGCAATTATCAATATCAAAGACCTGGTGTAATGGTCTGTCTTCCTTCACTAGGAACTGCCCATGTACTCAGTGAATTATTGCTATTCTAACAGTAACAGGACTTCCCAGGATGAAAATTATATATTCTTTCTGTTGTGTGTGCGTCCACCCACCAAGACAATGCCCTGTGAACATTTGAACATATTTATATGCCTTAGAGGCATGCTCCAGGTGCACCCTTCCCCACACATCCCCCATTACAAATACCCCACACCTGTGATCTTCACCTGCCACAGTTGTGAGCTTCCTGTGATTTCTTGTTTCAAGGAGTAGGCTGAAGTTAACAGAAGAATCATACAGAGAGTAAGAATTTTCCATATACTCCCTCATTAACAGTTTTTCCAATAATTAATATTTTGCATTTGTGTGCTACATTTGTTACAATTGATTAACGATATTCTTATAAATATGTAATGAACTAAATCCATAGTTTACATTAGAGTTCACTATTTGTGTTGCAAGGGCGATAGTTTTTTTTTTTTTTTAAGGAATTGTGTTGTGATTATGTGTATGCAATATAAAATTTCCCATTTGATCTCTTTGAAGTATGCGATTCTGTAGTGTTAATTTCATGCACTGTGCTGTGCCACTAGCAACACCCTTCAAGAACAAAACTGTACCAACACACCAAACAGAAACAAAAAGTGTTAACTCTCCTTTCCGTATACAATCCCTGTCCCTAGTCAAATGTTTTAATGGTTTGAGTCTTTTGTGGACCCCAGAAAATTTTGTACTTTATCTAACACATTCCTGTACTTGTAAACACATTTTAATGAGATCTTTAGTAAGATTCAGTTGAGGGATATTTTGATTAGATCACTTAAAAATATATTTTATTTATTCCACTACCACCCCCATTGTTTGAGCTTGCTTTCTGCTCTCTGTGTCCTTTTGCTGTGTGCTCATCTTCTCTTTAGGAGGCACCAGGAACCAAACCTGGGACCTCCCACGTGGGAGAAAGGCACTCAATCGCTTGAGCCACCTCAGCTCCCTGCTTTGTTCTGTCTCTCATTGTCTTTCCTCTATGTGTCTCTTCTTGTGTCATTTTGTTGTGTCATCTTGTTGCATCAGCTTGCCATGCTTGCCCATCATGCCAGCTAATTGTCTTGCTAGTCTTCTCCAGGAGGCACCGGGGACTGAACTGGGACCTCCCATGTGGTAGGTATTCGCTCAATCGCTTGAGCCTTATCCGCTTCCCTGATTAGATCACTTTTGATTGGATTGCTTCACTTAAGAGCTTTTGCTTAGATTGTGGAACCCAGGGTGTGTCTTAAGCCTTTTACAGGAGTGCTATATAAATGGAGGAAAACACAGAGATAAAGAGGATGGCAAATTGACCCAGCCATGTGAGCTAGAAATCTAGGATGGATACAGCCTCAGAAATAAAGAGAAACCCGAGGGGCTGAGAGGGAGGCCAGACTGGAACCTCTGAGCAGCTGGAAGCTGAAGAGAGGAGGTCCAGAGTGGAGGGCAGAGGCAAGCCTTGAGCCTGATCACCCACAGCTCAGCTCAGGGTGAAAGTGAGCCTGGAGGTTAAAGCAGAGAAAGATGATGCCTTGCTGTGGACATTTTTCTCAGCCTTAAAACTGTATGATTGTAAACTGATGAATTCCCATGTTAAAGCCAACATATTTTATGGTATTTGCTTTGAGAAGCCTTAGCAAACAAGAACAATAGTAACTACAGTTTATCAGCAGTTCCGGCAATTATTCTCATAGATATATATCCCCAAGGAAAAAAGTCCTAAAGCCCACTCAGAGATGCAAAGGTAACTTCATATCAGCTTTAATAAAAGCAGACAAAAAAAAAATAATAATAAAAAAAAAAATAAAAGCAGACATATATCTTGCCTGAAAGCTCATCAAAGTAAAATGGACACATAAAACTGTGCGATATTCATTTAATGGAAATTTACCAGGCAATGAAAAGGAAAGCATCACTGCTACCCATCCCAAGAATACATCCCACAGTCTTTATATTATAAAAGGCAATGGCGAACCTCCGGGAAGATGGCGGACTAGTAAGACATGGGAATCTCTTCTCCAGAAAAATAGCTAGAGGACAAGCTGAAACAGCCCCGAAAAAGATCTTCTAGGGTTTAGGACAGCAGGTGAAGGCTGCACACCACCCAGAGGAGAGAGGGACAGAAGAGGGAAATCGCGACTACAGAACTGTGAGTTGCAAGTAGCAGCTTCTGCTGCTGCTGGCACCCTCCCCCACACTCTTCAGAATTCTCGGGCCCGTGGGCCTGCGACCACAGACAAAGGGGGCTTCAGGGATCTGCCACTCCCAGAAAGGGGAGAGAGAGGGACACAGCCTTAGGCTGACTCAGGTTCTGACCTGAAATTTGGGCTGCAGAGCCCCACGAACCCGGCGGTTTGCCCTGGGAGCCTAGAAAGGACCGGAGAAATCCGACCCTCGCAACCTCCCTCTCTTCTAGCCTGGACTAATTGTTGAGGACACCACGGGAGAGGGGAGAGAGAGCCTGGGACTGGCCCTGCTTTGGACTCCCAGGTTTGGTCTACCCGTCCCGAGAGCCCTTACAGGCTGGGTGGGGCTGCGCCATTGTTTGCCTTGGAGCGTGCAAGGGGCTAAAAAAATACAAACCTCCCAATCTCATCCTCTACTAAAAGGGACTGATTGTTGAGGATTCAGAAGGGAGTGGAAATATTTCCTAGTTGGGAAAAGGGGGGCGCTACGAGAGAAGTCTGGAGAACTGTCTCAGAAAGTTTGAATCACAGGGCTCCTAGCCCCCAGACAGGAAGCTCTATCACATTGATCTGGTCTGTGTCACAACAAATACGCTCCAACCAGGCATTGAATTGAGAGCAGCCAACAAGCGCCATCTCCTAGCAGACCAAGGAAGTACACATAAGAAAATTAATAAGTAAGAGAGTCTTTTCCTGGCCTCTATAGCCTCCCTGCCCAAGGCCTTAGGAAACGACTCTACAACCAATTACTGGGTCCAGTGCCTAGTTTTGAGCAACCAGCAGAACAATCCTAACAATCAAGGTTGAGCCAAAAATCAAAGAGCTGTGGTAACTCACAGCCTCCTGCCACTAAAACCCCATAAAAGAGAAAGAGATAGAGCGTCTAAGTAAAATACAAACTAACCAGATGCCTAAGCACCAACAAAAAATTATGGGCCATACTAAGAAAATAGAAGACAAAGCCCAAGAAAAGGAATACAGCAAAGTCCCAGAAGAGATGCAGAATTTGAGAGAACTAATCAGTGAGATGAGCACACATTTCCAAAATCAAATTAATGAGATGAAAGAGAATATAGTTAAAGAGATCAATGACATCAAGAAGTCATTGCGTGAACGTAAAGAAGAAATTGAAATGAACAGAAAAGTAACGGAGTTCATGGGAATGAAAGACACAATAGGTGAAGTAAAAAATACATTTGAAGCATACAACAGCAGACTCGAAATGATAGAAGAAAGAATAAGTGATACTGAAGACAGAGCAGCTAAAATTGAAGAGAGAAGAGAACAGAGAGAGAAAAGAATGGAAAAAATTGAGCAGGGGCTCAGAGAGTTGAATGACAACACAAAACGCAAGAACATACTTATCATTGGAGTTCCAGAAGGAGAAGAGAAAGGAAAAGGGGCAGAAAGAGTATTTGAGGAAATAATAGCTAAAAATTTCCCAACTCTCACGAAAGAAATGAACTTTCATGTCCAAGAAGCACACCGTACCACAATAAGAATAAATCCAAATAGACCTACGCCAAGACACATATTATTCAGAATGTCAAATGTAAAAGATAATGAGAAAATTCTCAGAGCAGCAAGAGAGAAGCAAACGATCATGTACAAAGGACGTCCAGTAAGACTTTGTGAAGATTTCTCTTCAGAAACCATGGAGGTGAGAAGACAGTGGTATGATACAATTAGGAAACTGAAAGAGAAAAACTGCCAGCCGAGAATTCTTTACCCAGCAAAACTGTCCTTCAAATGTGAAGGTGAATATAAAGTATTCACAAACAAACAGAAACTAAGAGAGTTTGCAAAAAAGAATCCACCTTTGCAGGAAATATTAAAGGAAGCCTTAGAACCTGAAAGAAAAAGACAGGAGAGAGAGGCTTGGAGGAGTGTATAGAAGAAAGAAAAGCAGAAAGAATAACCAAAAGAGTAAAAAGAAAGACAAAAATAAGATGACATATGAAAACCAAAGAATAAAATGGAGGAAATAAATAGTGCATTTTCAGTAATATCATTGAATGTGAATGGATTAAATTCCCCAATCAAAAGATACAGGCTGACAGAAAGGATAAAAAAACATGAGCCATCCATATGCTGCTTACAAGAAACTCACCTCAGACACAAGGATACAAGCTGGCTGAAAGTAAAAGGTTGGAAAAATATACTCCATGCAAATAGTAAACAGAAAAGAGCAGGGGTAGCTATACTAATATCAGACAAAACAGACTTCAAATGCAAAAAAGTGATAACAGATGCGGAAGGCCATTATATATTAATAAAAGGGACGATCCTCCAGGAAGATATAACAGTCATAAATATCTATGCACCTAACCAGGGTGCCCCAAAATATTTGAGACAAACTCTGGCAAAACTGAAGGGAGAAATAGACATTTCTACAATAATTATCGGGGACTTCAACACCCCTCTCACATCATTACATAGAACAACTAGACAGAAAATCAACAAGGAAACAGAGAACTTGAACAATATGATAAACAAGTTAGACCTAACAGACATAAACAGAACACTGCATCCAAACTCAGCGAATTATACATTCTTCTCAAGTGCCCATGGATGTTTCTCCAGGATAGACCACATGTTAGGTCACAATACAGCTCTCAATAAATATAAAAAGATTGAAATTATTCAAAGCACCTTCTCAGGTCATAATGGAATGAAACTAGAAATCAATAACAGACAGGAAAAAAGGAAATTTGCAAATGTGTGGAGACTGAACAACACACTCCTAAATATTCAGTGGGTCAAAGAAGAAATTGCAAGTGAAATCAGTAAATATATTGAGACAAATGAAAATGAGAACACAAGATATCAAAACTTATGGGATACAGCAAAGGCAGTCTTGAGAGGGAAATTTATAGCCCTAAATGCCTATATTAAGAAACAAGAAAGAGCTGAACTCAAAGATTTAACTGAACAACTTGAGAAACTAGAGAAAGAACAGCAAACCAATCCCAAAGCAAAAAGAAGGAAAGAAATAATAAAGATTAGAGCAGAAATAAATGAAAATGAGAACAAAAAAGCAATACAGAAAATCAACAAAACCAAAAGCTGGTTCTTTGAGAAGATCAATAAGATTGACAAACCCCTTGCTAGACTAACAAAGAAAAAAAGAGAAAAGATGCAAATAAATACAATCAGAAATGAAAGGGGGGAAATTACAAATGAACTCACAGAAATAAAAAGAATCATAAGAGGATATTATGAGAAACTATATGCCAACAAACTAGACAACCTGGATGAAATGGACAAATTTCTAGAAACTCATAACCAACCTACACTGACACAACAAGAAATACAAGAACTTAACAAACCAATCACAATTAAGGAGATTGAATCGGTCATCAAAAATCTCCCAGCAAAGAAAAGTCCAGGACCAGATGGCTTCACAGGTGAGTTCTACCAAGCATTTCTAAAAGAATTAACACCAATACTGTTCAAACTCTTCCAAAAAATTGAAGATGAGGGAAAATTACCCAACACATTTTATGAAGCCAACATCAACCTAATACCAAAGCCAGATAAAGATTCCACAAGAAAAGAAAATTACAGACCAATCTCTCTCATGAACATAGATGCAAAAATTCTCAACAAAATCCGTGCAAATCGAATCCAACAGCATATCAAAAGACTTATACATCACGACCAAGTGGGATTTATTCCTGGTATGCAAGGCTGGTTCAACATAAGAAAATCAATCAATGTAATACACCACATTAACAAATTGAAGGAAAAAAACGACATGATCATCTCAATAGATGCAGAAAAGGCATTCGACAAAATCCAACATCCTTTTTTTGATAAAAATACTTCAAAAGATAGGAATAAAAGGAAAATTCCTCAATATGATAAAAGGCATATATGAATAACCCACAGCCAACATCATACTTAATGGGGAAAGGTTGAAAGCTTTCCCCCTAAGATCAGGAACAAGACAAGGATGCCCACTGTCACCACTGTTATTCAACATTGTACTAGAAGTTCTAGCTAGGGCAATTAGACAAGACAAAAAAATTAAAGGCATCCAAATAGGAAAAGAGGAAGTAAAACTCTCACTGTTTGCGGATGACATGATCCTGTATTTAGAAAATCCTGAAGTATCCACAACAAAGCTACTTGAACTAATAAATGAGTTCAGCAAAGTGGCAGGATACAAGATCAACATGCAAAAATCAGTAATGTTTTTGTACACTAGTACTGAACAATCTGAGGAGGAAATCAGGAAGAAAATTCCATTCAATAGCAACAAAAAGACTCAAATACCTAGGAGTTAATTTAACCAAGGAAGTACAGGACCTATATGCAGAAAACTACAAAACAATGCTAAAAGAAATTTAAAAAGACCTAAACAAATGGAAAGACCTTCCGTGTTCATGGATTGTAAGAATAAATATCGTGAAGATGTCAATCTTGCCCAAACTGATTTATAGATTCAATGCAATACCAATCAAAATCCCAACAGCTTACTTTACAGAATTAGAGAAGGCAATTACCAAATTCATCTGGAAGAGTAAGTGCACCCGAATAGCCAAAAGTATTCTAAAAAAGAAGAGCAATGTGGGAGGAATTTCACTGCCTGACCTTGAAACATTACAAAGCTACAGTGGTCAAAACAGCATGGTACTGGCATAAAGATAGACATATCAATCAGTGGAATAGAATTGAGAACCCAGAAATAAACCCTCACCTATACAGTCAACTGTTTTTTGACAAACCTACCAAGCCCATGCTAATGGGAAAAAACAGTCTCTTCAACAAATGGTGTTGGGAGAACTGGATATCTATAACCAAAAGAATGAAAGAGGACCCCTATCTCACCCCCTATACAAGAATCAACTCAAAATGGATCAAAGATCTAAATATAAAAGCCAGGACCATAAAACTACTAGAAGAAAATGTAGGGAAACATCTTCAAGACCTTGTAGTAGGTGGTGGTTTCTTGGACTTCACACCCAAAGCACGTGCAACAAAAGAAAAGGTAGATAAATGGGACCTCCTCAAAATTAAACACTTTTGCACCTCACAGGACTTTGTCAGAAGGGTGAAAAGGCAGCCAAGTCAATGGGAAAAAAATATTTGGAAATCACATATCTGATAAGGGTTTAATATCCAGGATATATAAAGAGATGTTACAACTCAACAATAAAAAGACAAATGACCCAATTTACAAATGGGCCAAAGGCTTGAATAGACATTTCTCCGAAGAAGAAATAACAAATGGCCAAAAAACACATGAAGAAATGCTCAACATCACTCATGATTAGGGAAATGCAAATCAAAACTACAATGAGATATCATTTCCCACCTATCAGAATGGCCACTATTAAAAAGACAGAGAACTACAAGTGTTGGAGAGGATGTGGAGAGATAGGAACACTTCTTCACTATTGGTGGGAATGCAGGATCGTACAACCACTATGGAGGACTGTTTGGCAGTTCCTAAAGAAGTTGAATATAGACTTGCCACGTGACCCTGCAATACCACTACTGGGTATATACCCAGAAGAACTGAGAGCAGTTAGACGAACAGACATCTGCACACCGATGTTCTTAGCCACATTATTCATCATTGCCAAAAGTTGGAAACAACCCAGGTGTCCATCAACAGATGAATGGATAAACAAACTGTGGTCTATTCACAGATGGAATATTATGCAGCTGTAAGAAGAAATGAAGTCATAAAGCATCTGGCAACATGGATGAATCTGGAGGACATTATGTTGAGTGAAGCAAGCCAGACACAAAAGGACAAATACTGTATGAATGCATTACTATGAACCAAATATATTGTGTAATATATTGTTTGATTCACACACACACACAAAAAAAAACAAAAAAACAAACAAAAAACAAAACAACAACAAAAAAATTTACATGTATCCATTACATTTAATTGAGAAATGTAAATATTTATTCATCTGTGTTTACTTTTTAGTTTTTAATTGCTTATGTTTTCAATTATTAAATGTACAAAATAAAGTAAAAAAAAAAAGGCAATGGCAAGAATATATTGTGTGATTTCATTTTTTTTAAAACTTAAGAAAAAAAAACAGGCAAAATTACCTCATGAGAATGGGGATATGTTAAAACAAGTGTAACATGGGTAAAGTAATAGGAGGGGAGGAGGAAGGAAACTTTGTTTGACTTCTTTAAAAAAGCAGAAATGTGAAATCTGATGACATCACAGTTATTTATTTAGCTTCTTGAGGAATCACCAAACTGTCTTCCAAAGGGGATTCAACATTTGCCAATCCAACCAATAGTGAGGGAGTGTTCCTATTTCTACACATTCTCTCCAGCACTTATCATTTTCTGTTTTGTTTTTTTTTTCAATAAAGCCCATTCTGTGTGGTGAGAGATGATATCTCATTGTCATTTTGATTTGCATTTCCCTAATAGCTAGTGATATTATTGAACATTTTTTGATGTGCTTTTTGGCCATTTCTGTTTCTTCTATTAAGAAATGTCTATTGAAGTCTTTTGCCCATTTTCAAATTGGATTGCTTGCTCTTTTATTGTTGAATTGTATGATCGCTTTATATAGAATGGAAATCAAATCCTTATCAGATATACTAAATATATTCTCCCATTGAGTGGGTTGTCTTTTCACCTTCTTGACGAAGTCCTTTGAATCATGAAAGTGTTTAAATCTGAGGAGGTCCCGTTTATCCATGTTTTCTTTTGTTGCTTGTGCTTTCAGTGTAAGGTTTAAGAATCCACCACCTACCACAAGGTCTTGAAGGAGTTTTCCTACATTTTCTTCTAGGAACTTTAAGGTTCTAGCTTTTATATTTAGATCTTTGACTTTGATTTAATTTTTGTATGAGGTGTGAGATAAAGGACCTCTTTCTTTTGGCTATGACTCCTCAGTTCACCCACACTATGTTTTGAATAGACTGTTCTGCCCCAGCTTCGTGGGTTTCACAGACTTGTCATAAATCATTTGGTCATATATGTGAGGGTCTGTTTCTGAACAACCAATTTGATTCCATTGTTCTATGTTTTTATCTTTTTGCCAGTACCATGCTGTTTTTCCACATTACCTAGATAATAAAGATTTAAACACTGGAATTAAGAGTCCTCCAACTTTGCTTTTCATTTTTAAGGTATTTCTGTTTGGGGGGGAGAATTATTCATCATAATCAAGTGGGTTCTATACCAGGCATGCAAGGGTGGTTCAATGTAAGAAAATCTTCCAAATAAATTTGATAATTATGTTTTATGTTTGCTTAAATAATGCTGGTGGAATTTTTATTGGGATTACATTGAATCTGCATATCAATTTGGATAAAATTGACATCTTAATGATATTTAGTCTTCTCATCCATGAGCATGGAATGTTTTTCCAGTTATTTAGGTCTATTTTATGTCTTTTAGCAATGTATTATAGTTTTCAGAGTAAGAGTGCTTTACATCCTTGGTTAAGTTTATTCCTAAATATTTGATTTTTCAGTCGCTCTTTTAAATGGATTTTTTTTCCTGAACCATTCTCAGATTGTGCATTACTATTGTATAAAAACACCACTGTGTTTTGTGTAATGGTCTTATATACCGAAACTCTACTGAAATTGTTTATTAGCTTTAACAACTTTGCTGTAGATTTTTCAGGACTTTCTAGGTATAGGGTCTTATCGTCTGTGAACAGCAAAATTCTGCTTCTTCTTTTCCGATTTGGATGCCTTTTATTTCTTTTTCTTTCCTGATTGCTCTAGCCAGAACCTCTAGCACTATATTGAACAACAGTGGTGACAGTGGACATCCTTGTCTTATCCCTCATCTCAGTGGGAAAGCTTTCAGTCTTTCTCCATTGAGTACAATGTTAGCTGTGGGTTTTTCATATATGGCTTCTATCATTTTGAGAAAGTTTCCTTCAATTCCTATCTTTTGTAGTATTTTTATCAAGAAAGGATGCTGTATTTTGTCAAATACCTTTTCTGCATCAGTCAATAGAATCATGTGATTTTTCTTCTTTGATTTATTAATGTGATGTATTACATTGATTGATTTTCCTTTCAGTTTTGCCAATGTTTGCCTCGTAAATCTTGGGGCATCCTGGTTAGGTGCATATACATTTATGATTGTTATTTCCTCCTGGGGAATTGCCCCTTTTATTAATAAATAATGTCCTTCCTTGTCTCTCATAACAAATTTGCTTTTAAAGTCTATTTCATCTGATACATGTATAGCTATACAGCTTTTTGTTTTGTTTTGTTTTGTTTTGTTTTGGTTAGTGCATGTGTGGAATATCTTTTCCCAGCCTTTCACTTTCAATCTATTGGTATCCCTGTTTCTTAGGTGTGTTTCTTTTAGGCAGCATATGGATGGCTCGTATTTTCTTATATATTTTGCAAGTCTATGTCTTTTGATTGGGGAGTTTAATGCATTAACATTCAATGTTATTATTCTTAAGGCAATTCTTTCTTCACCCATTTTGACCATTGGGTTTCATGTGTCATATTTTATTTTCACAAATTTTTTTCACACTTTTAGTTACTTTTCCTTGTATAATCTTCATTTCTAGACTCTCTTCCAAGCCTCTCTCTCCTGTCCTTTCTTTTCAGGCTGTAGCAATCCCTGAAGTATTTCCTGCAAAGCCAGTCTCTTGGTTACAAACTTTCTCAGTTTCTGTTCATTTGTGAATATGCTAAACTCACCCTCATTTTTGAAACACAATTTTGCCTGATATAGGATTCTTGTCTGACAGGTTTTCTCATGTAGTATCTTCAATATATCATACCACTGCCTTCTTGCTTCTCTGATTTCTGATGAGAAACCAGCACTTAATCTTATTGGGTTTCCCTTTTATGTGATGCATTGCTTTTCTCTTGCTGCTCTCAGAATTCTCTCTTTGTCTTTGGCATTGACATTCTAATTAGTATGTGTTTTGGAATAGGCCTATTCAGATTTATTCATGTGTATGTACATTATGCTTCTTGGACACAGATATTTATGTTTGGCAATAGGGTTGTGAAATTTTCTACCATTATTTTTTCAAATATTCCTTTTGCCCCGTTTCCTTTCTCTTTTCCTTCTGAGACACCCATGACACATATGTTTGCATGTCTGAGGGAGTACAGTCCTTTCTGCCTTTTAGATGGTGGCAATGGAACCAGGGGCACCCAAAAGTTCATTCCGTGTAGGCCAAAAGTTCCTGCCATTGCCTGGAAAGGCTGACGGTACACCAACCCCCTCCTATCTTAATGCAGGGTAAGAGTGGATCCATGGGTACTTAGCAGTCTAGTCCGTGCAGGCTGTAAGTCCCTGTCATTGCCCAGAAAGGGTGATGAAACAAAGCTACTCTCCTATCCTACCTGGGCGCTGGGATGATGCTACAGGTGTCTGACTATTCAGTTTGTTTGAGCCAACAGCAGCTGCATTTACCCAGAGAGGCTGTGGAAACACCGTCCCCCTCTTGTACTATTAGGGGTGGGGGTGGAGCCACAGGCCCCCGACAGCTGAGTTCCTGCAGTCCAAAAGTACTTGCAGTTGCCCAGGTAAGCTGAGGAAACACCAGCTCCCTCTGATCCTATGGATGGAATGGTGGGGGGAAGATGGAATTGTAGGCACTCAACAAACCAGTTTGTGAAGGCTGAAAACTCCTCTAGTTACCTGGAGAGGCTGAGAAAACACAGCTCCCCTCATATCGTATTAGGGTGTGGGGATGGAGCTACAGGTGTCTGAGTATCTAGTCTGTGTGGGATGAAAGTGTCTGCAGTTGCCCGAAGAACCTGAAGAAATACCAGCCCCCTCCTCTTCTATGGGGGTGGAGGGGTGAAGATGGAATCAAAGGTGCTCAACAAACCAGTTTGTGCAGACCAAAAGTGCCTGCATTTGCCCAGGAAGGCTTAGGAAACACAGTTCCACTCCTATCCTATAGGGATGAGGGGATGCAGCTTCAGGGGTCCAACTATTCATTCTGTGCTATCCGAATGTGCCCACAGAGTCTGCTTCAGTTCATGCCAGCTTCCTCCCTGGAAGGTGAGGCTGGAGTCAAGCCTGGGGCTGCAGTCCGATCTGAGTGGAAAGAAGAAGGTCCCTACTGACACTGTGATTTTAATCAGCCCCACTTCCCTCATGCTGGGGTGGAGCTAAAATGGTTGCTACCAACCTCTTTCTGACTTGGACAGATTCAAACTTCAGCTGTTCTTATGATTATACTTTAGCCAGCCAAGCTTACTTATCAGTAGCTGAAGTCAGTGGCCAACCATCTCTTCCTCATTTTTGGGAAATGGAACTTCCAGCTCAGCCACGGAATAGCTCCCAATGTAACTTGCACCAGCGGTGGAAGATGAACACCAGCATCTGTGGCATTGAGTGCTCTATTCATGAATCTTTACTGAAGATTGGTAGTCTCCTTCATCCACTCTTTCAAAGATATTGCAGGATGCTCTTCTGGTCTCCTGGGTACCTCAAACAGGTACATTACATAGCTCTGGGTGAGTACTAATGGCCCTGTAGGACAAGCTGACTCTTGGAGCTCCTTGCTTTGCTGCCATCTTGTCCATCCCTCCCCAATAATGTTTTGTTCATGTTTCAAAGCCCATTAGTATTTGTCATATTTAATATTTCTTTAAAAGTTAAACTATAATACTAAACCTATTACATCTAAATATAAATAAAATTTTAATGAAAATCAGTCTATATTTTCCAAAATTTTACAAATACTTTAAAGAGGATATTAACATTTTTGGTGAATCTCTTTCTTTTCTGGGAAAATAAAGAGAATTGAATTTGCAAGTCTGTTTCTGCATTCAGTCTTGCAATATGTCCTGTAGTTTGAAGTGGTTAGGAAATTATGTCACAACACAGAAATATCCTTGAGGTATACTCTATTGGAAGATAGAGGAGCCATCCATGCTGAAAGCAACCTAACAAGGAAGGGAAGATAAGAAAAAGATTTGGGTCAGCACAATGGTCGGACGTCTGAGGGTGGGCTAGTTTTGGACAGACCATCGATTGGAAATGTTCCCCAACATAGACATTGAAATACGGATGGCGTGAAGGGTAGGATCCTGGAAGGGTAGGACCACATCTATAATTGTGTGCTGTGCCCTCACCAAAATTTTCAGAACTTTTCCATGCAAGACCAAGAAATGAATCTCAAGGGAAAAACATGCCCTATGTTCATTCGCTGGTAACATGGTGAACCCAATGTGTCACAAACTTGCAAAATTCCTTCTTCCCAAATTCAGGTAAAAATTCTGACTAAGTTTCAACCAATTAATGCACCAAATGTAATAGGAAGTTACCCCCATTATTGGTTTATGGTACCATATGTCCCCATATCTACAAACTGGAGAGAGAGACTCCTGCTTGCTCCTAGGGAGAGCTTACCATACTATGGCCTCTCCCCTCTGGAGGAGCCACAAGCAGGCACTTATGGGTTTGTTCCAGAACCAGGGGAGTGTGGAAATCCCACAGTCTGCAGACAGCCAGGGCATCATTCCACACAGAAAAGGAAATGAATGCAACCAAAGAGCAAGGAAGCAGATTCCACACCAGGTGAACCTGCAGGTCAAAACACAGGTTACTTAGACTTCAATCTGAAAGGACCCTAAGCAGATTTGTCAGGTAAGCTCAGCCTCGACTCCTGACCCAGGGAAACTCTGAGGATTTCAGAGGATATTCTTTGCAGGAAGGGAAGGAGAGGGTGTGAGTGTAACCATTCTCTGGGGATGGCTTGATTATTTTAGACATGCATGTTCAGATCCTGGCTTACAAATCTCTTCCTTCTGAGTCCCAGTAACCTGAGACACTCATGAGTCTCTGGAAATTATTTACCTGCCAGAGATTTCATCCCTAAGTGGACCTTGATTACTCCCCAAGAAGTGAGAGTGACTTCCAAATAAAATCTTAAAATGCAATCTGATCCCTATCAAGTTCAAAATTCCACCTTCAGTTTGTGTTCAGATACTTAGCTTGATAAAATCTTCATTGGGAACGTTGTGAGAAAAGTCTGTCAGTGTTTGCTGAAAGACATTTTATTTGAAAGAAGAGTGATATAAAAGAAGACACATGTATTTTGCTGACTGCAGCTTTCCTTGGGCAGGTAGTTAGCTTTCCCTGGGCCTGGTTCATAGCAGAGAAAATTCTCCTGAACTCCTTCTCTGCTCTGCAAGGGCTGTTCCTTATGACACCTCCCAGGTGTGGGAAACACACCTGTGCCCTCCCTGGGCACAGGTCCTACATGGGTCCATGACTGTGAGCAGAAGAAGCTGCTGAGTCACATGAAAACACCTGCTGTTTCTTTTCATTTTGTACACAGGAATGTCAGAGGAACTAATGTGAGTGTGTCTCCATGAACTGCAGTCTGGCACCCTTCTTGCCCACATCTTTGGCACGGAAGCATCTGCAGTGTCACATCCCACAAAATAATCAGGTACTCCCAGACCACAGACGGAGCCCTGGAGGCAAAAAGGAGCAGTAGGCAGGAGTCAAAGGTCATGAACCATGTCTTCCTTCTCCATATTCCACTTGAGTAAATGTCCAATGTTTTCTCAGCCTCTGTGTTCCCACCTGAGGAATGAAGGACTACAAACCCCACTGCCCTTAGGACGTTACCTGGAAGACAAAACCAGACATCTCCTCTGAGCTCTCCCATGGCCAGGCCAGCAGGGACCCAGGGAAGGTAAGAGGGTGCAGATGGACCCCAGACTCATGGGACCAGCAAGGGTAAGAGAATCCCCTGGGCTGAGGGTGGATGTGCAGGGAGTGTCGCTTTACTCTCTGTGTCCCTGGCGGCTGAGCCCATCTCTGGAGTTTCAACCTCTATCTGCAGCAACCCCTGAACTCAGAATAATTTGCATAACTAGAAGCTCTCCTTAGCAAGGGGATAAGAGAGGCCTGGGGGAAACCAAGCCCATCACAGAGTCTCAGGGAGCAGATCTCCAGGTGCTTCCACCATGGCCTGGTCCTCTATTCTCCTCGTCCTCCTGGCTCTCTGCACAGGTGCTGGCCCACAGGGTGACACCCGCCTACTCAGTGTTTTGCTTTCCGTAGACTCTGAGCCATTGAGGACACTGCATCTGCCACAGGAGGGGCGGGTTTCTCTCATCCTTCAGAGGCTCCACCCACCAGCCCAGTGCATGGGCCACCCTGGTGGGGGCTGATGGGAGCTGGTGCTGTGGGCGCCCAAGTTCCCTGCAGCTCAATCCAGGCCAGGCAGGGGAAGCTCATGGGGATGAGTCCCTCACAGCCAGCCAACCAATCCTTTCCTCTCCTACAGTCTATGTGGCCTCCTATGACCAACCCAGCTAAGCTCAGTGTCCGTGGCCCTAGGACAGATGGCCAGGCTCACCTGTGGGGCAAAAAACATTGGTGGTAGATATGTGCACTGGTACCAGCAGAAACCAGGCCAGGCCCCTGTGCTGCTCATCTAAGATAATAGGAACCAGCCCTCTGGGATCCCTGACCTAGTCTCTGTCTCCAACTCGGGTAACTCGGCCACCACGACCATCAGCAATGCTGAGCCCGGGGATGAGGCTGACTATTATTGTCAGCTGTGGGATAGTGAGAGCAGAGCTGATCACAGTGACACAGGCAGATGGGGAAGTGAGGCAAAAACTCATTCCCCTGTAATTGTCTCATTCTCCCTCCATCCCCTGTACTATTTAGACAAATGAGTCCAGGCAGCCAAATGCCCCTCCACCCTTGTTTTTCCCTTCCAGTTCGGCAAATATAAGGAGCATTGGGTAGAGCAATTCTGGGTCACCCTCAGGAGACCCCAGATGGAATCCAGCATGGGTCTATGGGTCTCCCAGGCCTCGTGGAGTGCACAGAATTAAGGCAGCATCGATGGGGCTTGGCAACCCCATTTACCAGTGTCAAATGCCAGTAAAAATACAGACAAGCCAGGGAGCTAGACTGAAGTCCCCTGTGTGACCCTGTCATTGTTCAGGAAGACCCTCCTGGGGTTCATGGGTCACTACTAAGCAGCTGCCCAGGTCTCCTGATTTATGACCTGGAAATTCCCCTTTACCACACTTGATCACACATCCCTCCTTCCCAAAATTCCCCACTTGGGAGTCATGCCACGTCCTACCTGATCTTAGGACCATTCATTCAGCACAGCAGGACCGTTGGAACATTCAAGTGTATTTAAGATGTGGTCATGCAAGGAGGGCCTCCTTCATGGCTCTGGGCCCTGAATTGCACCGAGGGGAAGGCAGTGGTTGAGGATGGTCCTGTCCACTGACTGACACTCATGGACGACATCCCCAGGCAGAAAGGGAAATTCAGGGAACAAAGAATTGTGATGATGGAATCTTCATATAGAAAACACTCTCCTACAACAGTAGAATGAAATTAACATCGATCATGGAAGGAAAACCATCAAGTGCACATGTGTGTGGAAAATAAGCAACACATAGTTAAACAGTAATGATGGGTCAAAACATCACAAGGAAAGTTAGGAAATACATAGTTAGGTATGAAAATGAAATGAAAACAGAACATAAAACGGGTGGGTTGCATCCAGGACAGACCTCAGAGGGGAATTTACACGTGTAGATGCCCGTACAAAAGAACTCAATTCAATAAAAGAGCTCACCTTGAGGATCTAGAAAGGAAAGCAATCAAGCCTAAAGAAAAGAGAAAAAAGGAAACACTAAAGGTTACAGGGGAGAAAAATGAAGGAGAGAAGATCAAACCAATAGAGAACATCTACAAAACCAAAAGTTGAGTCTTTGAATAAGAAATCAAGTAAGAAAACCATGACATCGTGATGCATATTTTCTCACCCATACTCCACTGCATATGAATGATCATCCTCTACAAATCCAAGTACTGGAGCCAAACAGGCAGGATTTTGTAAATTGGCAGCAAAAAATTCTTAAATTAAATTAAAGAACATTTGTGATGTGGAAAATTTAGAGTTGCTTTCAACTTCTACATTGACTTATGAGTTGAGTGTTAATGAGATGACCCAAGAGTGAGTGAAGTTACTTAATTTGGGCAGGCATGTGTGTTTTGAAATGGATAAGCATTTGCTTCTGTGTCAAATCAATTCCTCTAGGAAAATGAACCAATTTTGTCAAGGTGGATTTGAATATTAAGGAAATGATAATTTGGTACTGTATTCAGTTTTGGAAAAAATTTAAATACATTTAAACAACTTGGATAAGAAAATCTAGTTTAACAAGTGTGAAATTTATGAAACATTAATATAGATCAAGGACTTCGTTTTCAACTTTGGGGTCCAAATGGATAGTTGCTACAAATATAAAATACACATTAGATTTCAAAAACTTAGTGTGAAGAAAGAATGTAAACTAGCTCATGACTAATTTTATATTGATTACCTGGGGAAATGACGCTATTTTTTATTATATTGTCTTAAAATATGTTGTTAAAATTAATTTGCCAGTTCCTTTTCTTTTTTCACGCAGTAAACAAGAAATATTGGGAATCTTTGCTGGCCGCTCATCACTGGTCCCCTCACTGATAACTGCCATTGGCCACAGGAAACTGCCTCCCCATGTTCACAATCCCTCATGGTATGAGACCTGGATCTCATGACTTTCTGAAGCAAGGATAAAAGACCCAGCACCTGCCTCTAAGCAGATTGAGAAAATCATCAGTGAAGACATTTTCCTGGGCCATGTTAGGATTGAGATGTAAGTATTGTTGAGTGAAAAAATTAAGGACAGAAGAGCACATGCACTCTAAATTTATCACATACAATTATAATTAGATACATTTTCATTTCTCAGACCCTTTAAATAATTCTTGGCAAATGAACTTTATGTTTTGGTGTTGGGATCAAATCATGAGTAGAGCAGTGTCATTTGTTCCTTAATGGATGAGATCTAATTTATATTCATTATACCCTTGTGGCTATATAGAGATGTGTCTGGGAGTTTGGTCAACACAGAGCAGAGCCCTGGTGAGCACTCAGGGGTGGTGTTGACAGGACTGCCCCTGGGGGACTCCCTTTCCCACTGTGGGCTGCTGCAGGTGCCCATCAGGTATCCAGAAGGGAGCCTTCCTTTGAGCTCCAAGGTCATCAGCAGTGCATCCCCTAACTCTGGACTACACTGAGCAGAAGTCACGGGGCTCTGTCAACTTCTGTGAGTGTCTGGGGAAAAGACAGGGCTCACTCACTGGGTCATCCCCACTCAGCTGTCCTGTGTCCCTGGGAAACCTCTCAGAGACCTGTTTTGGGGTTGAACCCATCGCCTAGCCTCAAGGGTCTCTACAGAGCCCCAGGAGGCAGGACACACTGAAGGATTAACCTTTAAGGCTCTGGAGCAGAGGGCACAGTGAGAGTATCAGGGCTCAGAGAGCAGATTTGAATGAGGTCCTCTCCCTCACCACAGCACAGGCAGGTTGAGGGAATAAAGCCCCTGAGGCTGCCCTGCCCACCTGCGGGGCTCAGTGGCAGAGCTCTGGGCACCTGACCATGGCCTGGGCTCCCCTCCTCCTAGCCGTCCTCTCTCACTGCACAGGTGAGTCACCCATCCCATTACTGGTTCATGATGAGCCCTTCCTTTCCTGACCCACCTGACCCTTGTCTAGAACTCACTGACTTTCTTTTCCTTTTCAGGGTCTGGGCTCCCTCTGCTCTGACTCAGCCTCCCTATGTGTCTGGGGCTCTGGGACAGACGGTCACCATCTCCTGTGCTGGAAGCAGCAGTGACATCGAGGGTTATAACTACTAGGACCAACAACGCCCGGGCACGGCCCCTAAACTCCTCATTTATGACATCAATAAACAAATCTCAGGGATCCCTGATCGATTCTCTGGCTCCAAGTCCGGCAACACGGCCTCCCTGAGCATCTCCAGGCTCCAGCCTGAGGATGAGGAGGATTATTATTGTAGCTCATACGCGGGCAACGGCATTTCCCACAGTGGTCCAAGGTCATGGGGAAGTGAGACCAAAACCTGCCTGAGCTCACTCGGGGCCCTCCCTGCTAACATCTGTCTCACATTCACTTGTTTTCCTTTGTTACCATTTTACTTGGAAATATTCACAAACTTGGAAAGTATTGCCAAAACAGCATAAAGAACTGTACATCCTTTACCAGTATCAATAAATTTTTAACATTTGCCACATGCTTCATCATTTTCTTTGAATCCCATCTTCTTTGTTCCTCACTCTGTCTCTGTCTGTATTTATACATATATCCATGCATGTGTCATTTTCTAATGTACTTGGGCCTACATGATACACATCATGAACCTGACTTCTATATACCTGAAGTTCAACCAGCCCTGCTTTCCCCAACACTCCTCAGACTCACTGACCTGTCTGGAACTCAAAGGATAGGGGGAGCCTTTGGCAGGCTGGGTGGCCTGGGGGGTCTCAGACTTCTGTGCTTTGGGTCAGATCTGCCCAATATTTGTGCTCAGTCCTCCTGGAGTTTGAAGGAGAGAGAGACACAGAAAGGGGAAGCAGGTTTTTGTCTCACTTCCCCGTCTGCCTGTGTCACTGTGAGCAGCACTGCTGTCCCACACCTGACAGTAATAGTCAGCCTCGTCCCCGGCCTCAGCCCTGCTGATGGTCAGGGTGGCCGTGTTCCCCAAGTTGGCACCAGAGAACCGGTCAGGGATTCCCGAGGGCCTGTTGCTATCACCATAGATGAGCAGCACAGGGGCCTGGCCTGCCATCTGCTGGTACCACCTCACACTTTTATCTCCAATGTTGTCTCCTCACAGGTGAGCCTGGCCGTCTGTCCCAGGACCACCGACACTGAGCGAGGCTGGGTCAGCTGGTAGGAGGCCACGGAGCCTGCAGGAGAGAAAAGGAGAGGTTTGCTGGCTGTGAGGGGCTTATCCCCAGGAGATTCCCCTCCTGCTTGGCCTAGATTGAGCTCAAGGATTCTGGGCGCCCCCTCACATCAGCCCCTGTTGCAGTTGCCTGGGGGCTGTGCAGGTGGATGGAGCCTTTGATTGAATTTCAGTAACCAGCCCCTCTCTTGGCAGGAGCAGCAGCCTCTGGGGCTCACAGCTCCCTGAGCAATGCACTGAGTGGTGGGTGTGACCTGGGGGACAGCACCTGTGCAGTGAGCAAGGAGGGCGAGGAGGAGAGCGGTCCCGGCCATGGTGGAGGCAATCCCGGATCTTCTCCCTGAGTCCCCACAGATGGGCTGGTTTCTCCCAGGCCTCTCTTATACCCTTATTGAGGAGAACTTCCTTGTATGCAAATCAGCCCCAGTTCAGGGGTTGCTGCTGAGGGAGCCTTGTGGCTTTCAGGGAAGGCTCAGTCCCCAGGGACACAGAGAGGGGAGGGGTGGGCCCTACAGAACCCCCACCTGCCCAGCCCCTCAGATCCTCTTCCACCTGCTGGTCCCATGTGTCTGTTCCCAGCTCTACCCACACACTATGTCCTGGCCTTGTCCTGGGGAAGCCTGTCCAAGGCAGCGCCCAGAGGGGATGTTTTTCTGCATTTTACAGGGAACTTGACATACCTGCTCATGGGATAAAATTCAGTCCTGTCCTGGAGGTGGCCTGGGAATCCCACTGGTGATGCTGGAATTATCCTGTATCCTGGCTCACCTGGCTCAGGAGGGAGACCATGTATTTCATTCCAGGCCCCAGAGGTGTCCTGCCCATAGCTCCACAAGCATTTTGTGGAGGAGTTCAGATTCTGGGTCTTTTCCTTGCTCCACCCTTGGAAGCTTTCACATGATGTTTCATCTGACCTTCAAGAACTCCAGGCAGTGGGCTTCCTCATCTCCATCCCATACATGAGAAGAGGAGGACAATATGGGAGGTGAAGGGTCCTCCTTTGCTCCCCCTTCCTGAGTGACAGAGCAAGAATAAAATTCCTTCCTTGTAAATGCTCCTGGAGATTCTGAGGCATGATTGGATTTTGTCCTTGGCTGTGAGCTCCTTGGGCAGGTCAGGGGTTCTTTGCCTCAGTATCCCCACTGTGAGGCCAGGGGGAAATTCCAATCTGGTGCTGTCTGCTGTGTAAGGCAAGGAAAGTGGGCTGTGGACCCTCATGGACACCTCAGAAATGTTTATTAAAGTTAATTTGTCTTCAATTGCTGCAGAAAATGTATTATGCAGAATATATTTTTGTTACTAATCAAATCATGGAATTTTTAAGGAGATACTGATGTGCAAAGGTACTGAGAAATTGAGTTTAACATTTAAAACTTTTGCCTGAATAAACAAAGGGCATGTACAGGGGCTGTAGAAGTTGCTTCCAGGAAAAGTGAGAAGGAGCTGTAAAGGGTGGGAGGTGGGAAACTTGGGATCACAAGGAGGATGGAGAGTTACACTGTTTTTGATGTTTTTTTTTTTTTTATTATTGTTACAGATTTATTTATTTATTTGTTTATTTATTTATTTATTTCTCCCCCACATACTCGTTGTTTTGCACTCACTGTCTGCTCTCTGTGTGTTCTTCTGTGTCTGCTTGTCTTCTCTTTATGTGGCACCAGGAATGGTCCCTGGGACCTTCTGGAGTTGGAGAGAGGCGCTCAATCTCTTGCACCACCTCAGCTCCCTGGACTGCTGTGTCTCTTATTGTCTCTCCTCTGTGTGTCTTTTTGTTGTGTCATCTTGCTGCACCAGCTCTCTGCATGGGCCAGCACTCCTGGGTGGGCCGGCACTCCTACATGGGCCAGCTCTCCGCATGGGCCAGCTCACCGCATGGGCCAACTCACATGCAGGCCAGCTCATGGGTGAGCTTACCTTTAACCAAGAGGCCCTGGAAATTGAACCCTGGACCTCCCATATGGTAGACAGGAGCCCACATCCTCTTGCCAAGTTGCAAATTTTTAACAAAGTAGAGTGCCTGGACTGTGTCCAGAGGAAGAGGCAGCATCTCCAAGAGCTGAACAGGAGACTCTTGAGAACAGAATTTGTGCATCAGTATAAGAACGAACCTATAGATTAGGGGCATTGTCTGTTTCAGGTCTGAGGTTTTTGTCACTAACCTTCCCTGCATGTTAGAATCTCCAAAATGCCCAAAGCCCACCCCATCTCTAGTGGCTTTGCCAGGTGATGGCTGCCCCTGGTGTCTGCTTTGCACTGTCAGCTAGAAACACAGGGGGCATCCTTGTCCAGGTGGAGATTCAGATGTGAGTGGGAAAACTAACATCAAGCTCCTGTGGGACAGAGTCTATGTTCTCAATGGATACCACTGGATACTGGTACTCAAAAGCTTATTAGAGGCAAGGCTCCAGTTGGCTGTGTACTTGATATCTTAATAGACTTTTGTGACATTAAAAAGGGTCATGATGGCTGGTTGCTGTTAATTGTCTGGATAGAGTTTTTAATGAAAGTTAAGAGCTCAAGGATCCCAATCCCAGCTCAAGTACCATGTGAAAGATGTGAGCCTTTCTATGCATGCCCTAAAATAAACTTATTTTTTTAGCACAGACCTCAGATTTCTGAAAACCAGACTCAGGGTCTCATTGTATGAATAGGTGAATTACAATTTAAATTAAATTCCCAAACGTTTAGGGTGTCTGCTGGGAACGTAAGGGGGTTGATTAGGAGGGTGAGATCCTGAAAATAGGTATGAGGACATATGGGTTGGTAATGATGATGATGGAGACCTTGAATCTATAGATCCTGCTGAGTCTTCTTTGTCAGATAACCCTGTAATGGTCCACCCTAGGAATTAGCCACCCCACCTCCAGTCTACCCTAAGGAATCAGTCATCCCACCTATCTGAAGAGATTAACCCTGCTGTGCCCTATAGACCTTAACTGCCTCCCCTGAGGAAACAGCCCTGACACCTCCTTCAAAAGAGATCAGTCCTTTTTCACCAGATGAAACTCTAATGGAATTTCCTGAGGTAGTTGGCTTGCAAGACTCTGCTCTTTCTTCTCATGGCACACCTCTAATAGCCCTGTTTTCTTCAAGACTTATAAATGGACTGACCTTCCAACAGGCCCTGAAATGTGAGGTGCAAAGTGTGACCCATGAGTTGGTGTGCTGCATTCTAAAAGAACTGTGTGACTTGCCAATTTATATAGACAGAAATCAGGGGAATATGTGCAGGAATGGATATTAAGGGTATGGGACAATAGTGAAAGGGTCATAAGATGGATCAGGCTGAATTTATTCTTATGGTACTGCTAAGCAGGGATTCTGGTTCAATGATGTAGCTTGAAGGGGTTAGAAAGAGTTCTACAGGTTTTTTTGGTTGGTTGGCAGAAGCATGGACCAAAAGGTAGCCAACATTTCCTGAAGTTGAAATGCCAGAAGTACTCTGGTATAATGTAATGAACAGATCCAAAGGATTAGAGAAACTGGAATATTAGAGTTGATTTACCTTGGAAGACCTGCTGGCCCCCCTTTTGTGCCCCCAGAAAGGTCCAAAGTACATATCTCTCACCAAGAATGATAGGATTAAATTTAAGAACAGTTCTATCTTCACTGAAGAACTCTGGTTAGTTTTCTCTGTAGTTCAGATTTTACTGTGGGAACTGCTGCTACTGATCTTGGATCTTTGAACACACTGGGGATGACTGGATCCCCTGGGGTGTCAGGAGCCAAGAGGCACCACTTAATAGACAAAGACAAACTGGGTGTGGCTACCATAATGATGGTAGACTCAAAGCAGCAATCGGAATAGTATGACATAGAGAAACCTATGATATTGGCTAGTAGATTGTGGGGTATCTAGAAGTGACATAGATGCACAATCTACTAAATTCTTTCTTGATTTGTGTAAGCAGAAGAATTCCAGATCATGTGAATGAAAATAGAGAGCCATGCCTCCTGCATTAATTCCCAGAATTGAGACCTTGTACAGACACAGGACCCCATGAATGAAAGGATGCCGGGGACCCTGGGGGAAGGACTCTGCTATACTATCTAAATTTTATACTGTTAATCTTCCTCCCAGCTTTCCCCAAAGAATCTCACAGCCTTTTTCCAGGAGAAAGGAAATGATCAGACATTTCAGGAATTATTGGTCACTGACTCAGAAAGGCCATTAATTTCGGGAGACCCAAAATGTCACTGTGACCACAATCTTACGGAAAAAATAGTTCTCTGCAGCGAAAATTCACACTCAGGGTCAAGGCTCTGAACTGCCTGGGGCTCCCAAGAGCTGTGGGGAGGGGGAGTGGATATCAGCATTGAAGAGGGGGGCCATGTGGATATCACAGAGTCCACTAAACTGGTTTGCCCATGAATCTTGGGGCTTAGGGTCCTACCTGAAACTGTACAGCTCTGTGGATTAACCCAGCCCTGAAAATACCAGGGCTGCCTGGTCCTGCACCCAGAAGCCCACCCTTGAAGAACCAGCTTTGAGGGCTCGTAGGAAAAAGCATCCAAGAGGTCTTGCTTCTAAGCAAACTGGGCCAAATCTGCCCATTCTTTGTCTTCATTTCTCCTGGGGCTTGGAGGGGTGTGTAACACAGTCAGGCGGTCAGTATTTGTGTTTCACTTCCCCATGTGCCCCTGTCATCGTGAACTTCATGCCCGCTAATCACCCGCCATTTAACAGTAACAGTCTCCCCCTGGGGCTGTGCCCTTCAAACCATAGTTTCATAACCTGTGTGAAAATAGTGGATACCAGGTGCTAATATCTCAACCTCAATTTCTTGGCAACACTGCCCTCTGCAGGCAGCTTGTGATTATTATGTGAGAGAACCACTTTTTTTCCTATAAGGAATAAAGCAAATTTACACAAATTTCTGACTGTCCTCTTTAGATTGTTGTGATTTTTTTTTTAAAGAGTGAGCCAGTTCTCCTGAAAGCTTGACTCCTTTAAAATGATTACAAATAAAATGAATGAATGAATAAAACTCATTACTCAATGTTCAAATTGACTCTGAGTTTTTCTTAGGCACACCTAGCAATTCAGTTCAAATGATAAACAGAATAGTGAACAAGGGTCAGAAAGGACTTTATCCATACACGGAGACTGGGGCAGGAAGAGTGAGGTAAGGCCAGGAACATATGCCCCAGAATGTCTTCAGAGTTTCTCAGTGGAGGCTGGTGTCTGGTGTCTCCTAAGGTTGTCCTAGTGGCCTATTTCAGGGTCATCCTAGAGGGACGGACAGGGCTCAGTCTGATTTCCTGGAGTCTGTCTGCTTTTCCAGGGGTTGAAATCCTCAGAGGATGTTGGCCATGGTATCCCCTAACTTCTGAAGCTGGGTAGGGACCTAAGCTTCTGACAGAGCCTCTTGTCCTGGCCTCCTATCTGGGCCTGTGCATGGAGAAGAGGGAGGAGCCTGGGAATATGCAGAGGGTGGATGTTTGGGTTGGGCAATGCAAGGAGGAGGGGAAGATCATGGAGATTAGAGTGAGCAGATGATCATGAGTAGGAGAAAAGAGCCTGGGAAGATGATGATGGGAAGATTTGGGAACAGTGCTGGGCCTGGAGGAGGGGGAAGTGTATGGAATTGAGAGAGACAGCAGAGGATCCTGGGACCTAGAGGTAACTTCCTGCAGAGGAGGGAGGAGCCAGGGAGGATAAGGTGGGAGGTCCTGAACCAGGCTGGGTCCAGGCAATGAACCTTAGGGCAGACTGTTCTCTCCATCTGGAACCAGTTCCCTCTAACACCTTCTGGGCATTACATAAGGTCATTTTTATCAAAGGGCCAAATACTTCTTACAGAATGAGAATAACAGATACAACATCTCTCATCCCTGCATGTGTTGTTGTTTATGCCTGTAGCATTCCTTTCTCTTCCACTATTACTTTTCACCCTAGAAAGAATGTTCTGTATCAACCAATTTTCTAATCTTGTTCCTTCCAAGTCCCTGACCATCCACCAAACCACTGGCCACAGCCTATGAATCAGTGTGTAAATGCAACTCCGGCCATTTCTCCTTAAGGAAAATGCACAGCCAGGTACACTGCTCAAAGTTCTGCCCACTGGAGGGGCTTCCCTTCACCACTGTTTTCAGGGATGTCCCAGAAAGGGGCCGCAGTGCTGCAGGTATCTACTTTTGGGTGGTAGTTGCATGTCATGCAGAACTGTCTGTAAACTAGACCTGAGATTTCTTTTCCTCAGTCAACTAATTGTAGGGAACTCACCAAAATGCCAGAGCTGTGAGCTGGGAAAGAAAAGATAATGTGGCAATGGGGGTGGGGAATGGGCATTTGGGCCACTTCCTGTAACTTCCTTGTGCCTTCAGGGCTTGTTTGAGCCCAATCTCATATATACCTCTTCCATCTGATAAGGGGTAGTGCTGTGTACACTCAAACTTTATGGCTTTGTGGGTCAGACAACACCCAGTTCATGCTGGCAGCTCAGGCCTCGTGGTAACTTGGTGGCCCCTGGTTAAGCATTTGGTTTCTACGAAGGTGCAGTAGCAGTTGAAAAGCTGCTTCTCAAAAGTGAGCACTTTATTTGTAGAGGATGGCATTGTTTTTTTTCCATCAGTGTCTGCACTGTGATTCTCCCAGAGGGGCCTGTTGGAACTTCAGCCTATGTTAGACATACAGAAAAATTGAGGGGTGGTAGGGAGCTGGGTCATGAGATTAGATATCAGTGTCCTATAAGCCAACTACCTCAGGGCATTCCATTATTGTTTCACCTGTTGAAACAGGTTAATCTCTTCAGAGTGGTGTAAGGGGTAGTTCCTCAGAGGAGGTAGTTATAGGATATAATTCCAGAGTGTGTCCAGTCCAGATTCTTAGAACTTTCCCATCTGTACTTGGCTAGTCTCGATTAGGACTTGAAAAGTTTCCTTTTTCTCCTTCATGCTCTGATGCACCCCTAGGCCATGAATAATCATCTTTTCCCTCCTTTAGTACATTGAACACTTGCCACAGAACACATGCCGAACTTGAGAAAGTTACCATGTGAAATTACCAGTAAAAGGTGGAGAAGCCTCTGTGCTATTGGAGATGGTGGGGAAAAAGTCACCAGACTTTCTTTTCCTGAATAAAGAAAATGGAAAAGAAAATGAAAAGCCACGGTTACAACAAAGCTGACAGATGATGAAATGGTGATGTGACAAGGCCCAGGACCTCCCTCCCTGTCCCCTCCCACCCATCCAGGGCATGTCCAGGCAGCAGGTAGGAAGGAAGAGGCATGATCTTCAACATGGGGCTTCTCAGGACACTCAAAGACTGTCACAGGAGAGCAGTCTTGGCCTCTCCTAGAGAAAGCTCTAGAGGAAAGTATTGGTTGTGTTTTCTGCTTTTTCACATGCAATAATGAAAGAAAACACAACCAGTACTACTGGGTCCCTGATGGGCACCCACAGCTGCCACACAGAGGGGAAGGGAGTCCCCCAGAGGCAGTGCTGCCAACACCAGCTCTGCTGCTTAGCAGGACCTGCTCTTTAGTGACCAAACTACCAGGCATATCACTAAGCAATCACAAGGGATTTTACAAATATAAATTAGTCAAAATTCATTAAAGAGCATATTACAGTGATTTTTACATGATTTGACCCCCAGTACCAACATATAAAGTCCCTGGGATTTGATTGCAAAGTGATGTGGTTTCTAAAATTCTTCATCCTGAAAGGATTTTCCAGTCCTATGATTGAGGAAGAAGAGATTTTTAAAAATGAGATTCTGGGAAGCGGCTGTGGCTCAATCAGTAGGGCTCCCGTTTACCATATGGGAGGCCCCGGGTTCGGTTCCCGGGGCCTCCTGGTGAAGGCAAGCCCGCCCGCATGGCGTGGTTAGCTGACCCAGCGAGCACAAGCAGCAAGGGGGGGATAAATGAATAAATAAATAAATAAATAAATAATCTTTAAAAAAAAAAAAAAAATGAGATTCTATCAATTGACAAATAGATAAACAAATGTGGTATATCCACAAATTGGAATATTATTGGACCATAAAAGAGAATGAACAATTCCCACATGGCTGAACATAGATAAACCTTGAAAATATTATACTAGAGAAATGAACAGAAATACAGATTCACATATTGTTTTAAGACATTTATTACATTAAAAAAATTAAATCCATTTATTATTTCATAGATTTTTTAAAATTTTACACAACTTTTAACATAAAGATAATAAAATCTCAAGGATAAGGTGGTCATATTTATGACATCTTCCATTCATTATTCAGGATGGAGGACATTTCCCAAGGGTACAATGTGTGAGATTTAACACTGAAAAATACATATGAATAATCTGATGATATTATCTCATAATCTGTAACAAATGTTCCACCATGGTGTGGTGTGGTGATAGAGGGGTATTGTTTGGGAATTCTGCACATGTACATGACTGTTTTGTAAGTTTACAAATTCTGTAATAAAAATATATTTAAAAAATAATAATAGGGGATGTTGGGGGGAAAATACACCAAATGTAAGGTAAGGACTATAGTTAATAGTAAGATTTTGTCCTTTCATAATTTGTAACAAATATCTCACAACAATGCAAGGTGTCGGTGGTGGGTTGACGTATGGGGCCCCTGTATGATGTTATGCATATTTGCTTTGTAAGTTCACAACTTTTTCTATACACTTATTGTTTATGTATGTTCATGTATAAATGATATACAATAATAATAATAATAATAGGGTGAGTTGGAGGAAAATACTTTGGTTAGTAGTAATATTTTGAAGATGCTCTTTAATCATTAGTGAAAAATGTGTCACAACAATGCAAGGTATTGGTACTAGGGTGAGGTGTGAGAGCCCTCTATGATGTTTTGTACGTTTCTTTTATATGTTCACAACTATCACTACACACTTATTGTTTATGTATGACTGATATACTTCAACACATTTTTTAAAAATTAAAAAAAAATGATTCTGGGAAACATGTGTTAAAAAATTAGACAGCGAGACGCAGATCTGCCCAAGCGATTGGGCTCCTGCCTACGATGTGGGAGGCCCTGGTTCAGTACTCAATGCCTCCTAAAGAAGACAGCAAGCAGACGCAACAAGCTGATGCAACAAGCTGATGCAACAAGCAAAACATAATGAGAGACACAACAAAGCAGGGAAAGGAGGTGGCTCAAGCCATTAGGCGCCTCCCGCCCACACTGGAGGTCCCAGGTTCGGTTCCCAGTGCCTCCTAAATGAAACAAGGAAGATGAACTGACACAGCAATTGCAAACAATGAGGAGGTGGGGAGAAAAAATAAATAAAATCTAAAAAAAATTAGCAAAAAATTAACCAGGACAAAATTTTACAATGTAAGAAACAAACTGATATATATTTTCTCTACTGATAAATTTCATTTCACCATCTCTAAGAACCTGCAGGAATGAATAGAGAGTGTGGTGGTGTTTGCTGGGTGCTGCCTTCCCTGTGGGACTCACCAGCTGGGTGAGGAAGGCCTGCTCCAGGTCCACCAACTACATAGCAAGGAAAGGAAGAGGAGCTCTTAGGAAACCGCTCACCAGCTGAGAAAACCAGTGTCTTTATTTTTGGGGAGTTACCTTCCTAGATATGCAGTTCTCAAACTCTTAGATGTTAGGAACCCTTCACGTTCTCACAATCATTAATGATCCCAAAGTGTATTTGTTCATGTAATACCTATCAATATTTACCCTATGTATTAAAAAGTAAAAAATTAAAACGTTAATGTTAAGTTATTTTATATATATCAATGCTTAAATCATATCTAAATATGAATAATACATTTTAATAAAAATGAGTTATTTCCTCTAACCAAAAACAAATTAGCAGGAAGTAGGGCAGGTTTAGATTTTTAGTCTCTTTAATGTCCATCTCAGTAACAGGCACTTGGATTCTCTTGACTCCTTCTGCTTTCAGTTGGCTACAATACGCTATTTTGGTTGAGGTATATGAGGGAAATCGAGACCACCAGGAACAGAGGGGCCACGTGTAGTGAACACACCCTGGGAAAGAAGTGAGTGGAGAAGATGTGGTTTCAGCACGGCGGTCAGAGACCTGAGGAGACGGCCAGTCCAGAACACAGAGGGGTCATTCAGAGAAATGTTCCGCTGTATCTGATGACCAAGATGGAAGGACAAGGTGAGCGGGGAGACACTGAAAGAGCAGAACCCGAGACTCCTGGTTCTCGCTGTTTCCTCAGCAAATTTGCAGGGACTTTTACCAAAGGTTTTGAAGAGGAATAAAAAGTTCCTTTTAATAGAGGGCGGAATGGGGTTTCCATAGTGTAGTGGTTAATAGAGGGCGGATCCTTTGGTCGTCCCAGTGATTCACACCCTTGACAAACCCCCACTTTGAAAGTAGATAGACGCTGTGATTTGCTTCTAATCAATAAAATATGGCAGGGATGGTGGGATACGTTCCTTTGACCACCTTAGTTGGCTGAGTAATGGGACATCGTACTCGTGATTATGTTACATTTCATAAAACTCTCTCAGTAAACTGGATAGAGATTCTCCTGCTGGCCATGAAGAAGCACCTAGAGTTGCAGAGAAGACTTCACAGAGCAGGTGGCCCTGAATCACTTCAGGCTAAATGAGAGGACTGTCCCTCCCTTGTTCTTGCCACAAAAGAGCTAAATCAAATCTGCAACCTCAGGCCAAGGAAGAGGAAAGGGCATAGTTTTCATTTTCATTTTTTCAAGTCAAGTCCCCTGGGAGAGGCTTTTCTTTACAACTTCATTCTCTTTCCAACTTCATTTTAAGGAGCAACAGTATTTTTTGTGGGGTTTCCCTAGTGAAGCACATGCAGCCGTGGTGATGAACAGAAGTGACAGGAGATAACAAAGCTAGAGGTTTTTGTCTCACTTCCCCGTGACCTTGGACCACTGTGGGAAGTGCTGCTGCTCGAGGATGACATACAGTGATAATCCTCCTCGTCCTCAGACAGGAGCCCAGAGATGCTCAGGGAGGCCGTGTAGCCGGACTTGGAGCCAGAGAAGCGACCAGGGATCCCTGAGGGTCGTTTACTGACGTCATAAATGAAGAGTTTGGGGGCCGTGCCCGGGCGCTGTTGGTACCAGGAGACATAGTTATAACCCCCGATATCGTTGCTGCTTCCAGCAAAGGACATGGTGACCATCTGTCCTGGAGTCCCAGACACTGAGGGAGGCTGAGTCAGAGCAGCCTGAGCCCAGGACCCTGCAAAGGAAAAGACGGTGAGTTCAGGACAAAGGCTCTGGGTGTGCCAGGGAAAGAGTAGAAAAAAGGGTCAGCCATGAACTAATAATGGGGTGTCTCACTTGCACAATGAGCGGGAAGGGTGAGGAGCAGGGGAGCCCAGGCCATGTCGGCGGCACCTAGAGTTCTGCCCCTGAGACTCACAGGTGGACAGGGCAGCCTCAGGGACTTTATCCCACAGGCTGGCAGTTGATGCAGAGGGAGGGGGCCTCATGCAAATCTGCTCATGGAACCTTGACCTTCTTCTCTGCTCTCTCTGGCTCCAGAGCCTTGAGAGAGGGAACCCTCAGGGACTGCAGACTCCTGGGGCCTCTGCAAGGAGGGTGTGGCTGGAAGACACGTTCAACCTAAAAGAGCTTTAGGCAGGTCCCTAGGGATTAGCATTTGCCCCCAATCCCTTTCAGACCTGGAAAGACCCCAGACTCCTCCACTCACAGACTAGCTGGGACCCCTGGACTGTGGGAGTGACCCTGGTGTCCAGACAAAGGCTCCCTGCCATGTCCCTGGCCAGCATCCACAACTGCCCCCCAGAGCATAAGGGAGTTTCCCACCCAGGACAGTCCTGCCAACAACAGCCCCTGAATGCTCACCGGGGCCCTATTCTTTTAGGGACCAAACTCCCAGACACACCCTCATGCACTCAAAAGGTTCTCTACAAATGTGAATTTAACATAAAACATCAAGGAGCAGATTCCATTGTTGTGCTCACAATTCTATCCCCAGCACCTCCACAGTGTAAAGTCCATGGGACATGTTTGGAATTTGTTCCTGAATGAGTCCAGGAAATGATTCTTTATGTATCTATAATCTTAAGAACAAGGATTATATTGACATGATATTCTGTACTTGACTTTTTTCACTCATCAATAAAAGAAATTTCAAAACTAACATGGCCTAAAAATATTTCTTAATTTTGTTTTTTATAATAACTGATCAATGTTTTCTTCTAAGCATACGGGTCAAGCCCAATTTCTAGGAGTGAACCTGAACCCTCCCTTATATCCCTCCCACATCCAATCCTACAGCGAGTCCTGCTGATTCCATCTCCTAGAAGCCCCCAGAGCTGCCCACAGCCACCCAGGGTCAAGGCAGGACCTCCTGCCAGCAGCAGAGAGCAGAGCAAGACTCTCCACCTGGTCCCTGCTTCCTCCTTCATTCTCCATGAACACTGTCCCTGCAACAGCCACAAGGCACTTGAAAACCTACTTCAGACCCTTTCACAACCCGACATACAAACTTGTAATTTTCCCTTGGCAAACCCCTAGCCCTGTTTTTCACGTTTCCATCTCTCCATCCTCCTCTCCAGGCTCCCTCTGGGTGACTGTCACACAACTTCCCAGCCCCGCCTTCCTTGGTGGGAACCTCCCTATCAGCCAATTCTGGGCCCACAGTGCCCCCTGGTGGACAAGGTCTTCTGGTGAAACCAGAGAAGCTGTCAGCACTGGATGAAGGCAAGAGAGCAATCTCAGGGAACTTGGAATTTGGGAAATGGCCTTGGAAGAACAAAAGTTAATTGAAAGACAGCTAGAGGATAATCTAGAGACAGTATAACATAGTGATTTTGGTGGTAGATGAGCATTGTGGTTAATAATATAAATAAAAGTATGTTCCTTTATTACAAAGGCAAAGAAGGTACTGTTTGAATGCTAAAGGTGAAAAACAGAATTTGGGATTTGGTTTTATAAGATATGAATATGATCAAGCATATTTTTTCTTCATTTTCTTCATTAACAAAGAGAATTTGGTCATGTCATTTAATTGATCGGTGTTCTTTTATCTATGGTTCTGAACACTGGAGAAACGATTGAGTTTGTTTTTAGGATTAAATAGGATAAATGTGTGTGGCCAGAATTTTTTAAAGTAATACTTCCACAGCTTTTAAGCTGACTTTTGTCTGTTATTCTATTTTTTTTTTTTTGAAGAGGAAACTAAGTTTACTTTAAAAAACAAAAAAGAACAAATCCTAAGAAAAAGATGAAGGGGTGCACACCCCAGAGAGAGGAAAGGCTAAGTGAATCCCACTGGGTATTATCAATATTGGTAAAGAATATACAATTCCTCATGCTGTTTTGGCATTTTTTTTTTTTACAAGTTTTTCATTATTTCAAAGTAAAATGGTGACAAAAGTAAACAAAGAGGGAGAGACTGAATTAGCAGGGAGGGCACTGAGTGAGCTCAGGGCAGGTTTTTGTCTCACTCCCTGTGAACTTGGACCCTGTGTCAGTGTTCCTGCCCGTGTATGAGATGCAATGATCATCTGCCTTGTCTTCAGGCTGGAGATGCTCAGGGAGGCTGAGCTGCCAGACATGGAGCCAGAGAAGAGATGGGGAACCTGAGGGCAAAGAACTGACATCATGAGGCAGGAATTTTGGGGGCTGTCGCAGGTGCTGTTGGTTCCAGGAAACCATGTTAAATGCCCGATGTCACTGCTCCTTCCAGCACAGGAGACGGTGACTGTCTGTCCCAGAACCCTGGACACTGAGGGAGCCTGAGACAGAACAGACTGAGCCCAGGAATCTGAAAAGAGGGGAAGACAACTCGGGTGAGTTCAGGGCTGTGGCTCTTTTGCCGCCTCCTGGTTTTCTCCACAAGAAAAAGCCCCACTGAGGAGGGGCAGGCTCAGGAAGTCTCTCCACAAGTCAGGGCTCAGTCGTTATCCTGCATCACCTTAAGGACAGGCCCCTTTCCACTGGTGGCCGTGACCCCTGCTTAGGGGTCAAAATGTGTGCACTGTCCCATCAGAGATGACTCGAGTTTGAAGGGACTGACTGTTTACTGGTGAAAGAAAGAAGATTCTTGAATGAAGACTTTGAAAAATAATCAGAGGGGGAGAATATTATGAGAAAATCTGAGCTACCAAGAAGAGTGACCATCTTTCATCTTTCACTCTGGAAGTAGGGGGTTCCCGAGATTCTGGAAGTGGCCCCAGAAAAGTGACCCCAAACAGTGTGTTCTAAAAGGCTGAAATTACGGAAGTGAGGGGAGCTGAGCTTCCTGCACAGGGGAGGGTAACTTTCTGTCCCAGAGCCCCTGAGGCTGAGGGAGGCTGAGTCAGGGCACACTGAGACCAGGACCCTGAAAGGAGGGGAAATAACACATTCTTGTGAGTTCGATGCTATGGCCCCAAGTGTACTTGAGCAAGAGGAAGACAAAGCACCAGCCCTGATGACCCAAGGGTCCCTTACCATGGGGGCTCTAACCTATACCCTTAGTGAGGAGGGTGAGGAGGAGTGGAACCCAGGCCATGGTGGAGATGCTCTGAAAGCACTGCCCACTGAGACCACAATGCTGGGCCTGGCTCCCCCAGACCCCTTTATCCCTGCCTCTGCCCCATATAAGGGAGGGGCATCCATACAAATCTACTTTCTGTCCCTGCATCTCCTCCCTGCACCCTGACTTGATTCAAAAGCCAGATGCCTCCCTGGAGAAGAGTGTAGCTGAGGCCAATGAACACTTCCGTGGCAGTTTTCTAAGGATGTCTCACATCATGCCAAGAACATAGCTATGTTTGTGTCGATTAACCCAGGAGAGAAAAATTTGAAGCCTCTCAGCCTGGTCCTTCTGATCCTTTCTGCTCTGAAATGACTGTTTTCACTCTCACCGGCCTTGGACTCACTCACCATGCCCTCCCCTGGGTGCAGACCCACTGGGGGTCCTACCACTACTAGGAAAGTAGTTTTCCTGCCCCCAACTCTGTGGAATCCCTTGAAATTTCTTGGGGGTGGTCATTCCCAGCTGCAGCCTGTTCACTCGACACCCTTCCTTTGTGTTGAAGCATTGACAGCCTGGAATCCCACTAGCAGATTCATCACCCTCAGGCTACTCATCCAGAGACCCCACGGAGCATCCCAGGTACACATGTGGGAGGGAGACCTGGGGAAGGGTGAGAGCACAGGGCAGGGCATAAGCTTGTGACAGCACCTATAAATTGTACTTGAATTATGGGGCTCAATCCATTTTCCCATGTGTGGATCTGATAGGAAACATAATAGGAGAGACTTTGAGAACACAATGAAGAATAGACCCCCAGCCATGGCCAAGATGGAACAACTGTGTGGTACACACTCAGGAGAGATGCAAATAGCATTGCATAGTTTGTGCAAACAGTTCTGAACTGACATGGAAACGAAAGAAAGTAGGTTGGAAATTGCAGACCGAGGCCAGCAGAGTAAATTGCCTGCTAAAAAATATATATATATATTAACACTGACTCAGAGTTTTGTAACATAATATTGGGTAGGTCCAAGATAGAAGAGAAAATTACTCAGAACATGAAAAACCAGGAGAACCTCATCTGACATGGGAAAGACCGTCAGGAGATGCTCACTCAGAAATGTCTGAGGTTTCTTAATGTAGGCTTGGGTGTATGTGTTTTTTTTTTTTTTTTTTTTCATTTTCTTTTGATAAAGATTTTTTCTGACAAAGGATTTATTTAAAGCAGATATAAGAATGATCTGAGAAATAAGGATGAACCCTCTTGAAATGAATGGAGAGAGAAAAATCTTGGCAAAGTATTAGAATATAGGGGATGAAATGGAATTACTAGAGAGGAAAACGACACTAGATTGCATTGAGAGAAGATTATTTTTGCAGAAGCAAAGATTAGCGGCCTTGACACCTTATCTATAGAAACTAATCAAAATAAAACACAGGAAAAGAAAACGTATAAGTGTGCAGTGGGATGACATCAAGCAGACAATGCCAAATACTTGGAATGGGAGTTCCCAGTGTAGGAAAAACAGAGAGGAAAGACCAAAAATTTTTCCAAGCTTAATAAAAACTTTGAATCTACATATTGAAGAAGCTTAAAAAACTTAAGCACAAGACATGAGGAAAATCACCCCAAGGGTCATTATAACCAGTTATAACCAATAGCCTGTTTTGTAAAGCCTCTTCATGTGTCAGTGACTATTCAACAGTTAGTAAAATGTCAACAACAAAAGTTTGTTTCCTGAGGAGTTGATCAGGTTTCTCTTTCTCTCTCACTTCCATCCCCCTCAGTACACAAAGTCCAGTCTCAAAATAATTCTGCCTCTGACCACTGTGGGTGCTGGGTTTTGGTGGTGGCATTACAAGTCCTCTGAAGAGCCTGTGGGACAATGGAGAAAGTGTACCCGGGCAGTATCAATCCAAGATGCTATATTGAAAGTCATTGACACACACGTACAATGTTTTTCTGCCTGAAACCCCGATAAATCTGTATCAAAGATTTTCGACTAAGAAAAATGTTCAAAGGTTTACTGGGGCGATGACTAACAACTCTGTGATGAAATTGAGAGCCACTGAGTGTACACTTTGGATAGAATGTACAAGGCATGGGATTGGATAATACAGTAACCATGTGGTGTAAGATGGACTGTGATTAACAGTACGAGAGAGTTCTCTCATGAACTATAACTAATGAACAAGAAAAGTACCTAGTGTTCATAATAATTAACTTGTGAAGAATTGGTAAAAGTTTGTTTGCTAATCTTTGGGAATGAACAGAAAAGGTGAAAGCATGACACAATGTTTCTAGCTAGCAGTGCTATTTTGTGGGTATGACAGTGGTTGAAAGGGAAAGTCTAAGGTCATGTACATTACCAAAAGGAAAGCTTAAAAGTGTAACATGGAACTGTATAGCATAGTAAAACCTCATGGGAAGTGTGAATATGGGTAATATTGCATATTTAAGACTTTATCTTTGAAACTGAAGAAATGTATGTTAATGTTACAAGGTGTTAATATCAGGGGAAAAATCCCATTATGCTAAGGGAAAGAAACCGACACAATGTAATACATATTCTATGATTCCAATTATATAAAATGTAAATATAAATCAATATATAAGGATGGAATTAGATTAATGGTTATGTCAGGCTAGGGAACTATAGAGGGATGGAGAGGTGAGTGCTAAGGGATGTGGAGCTTTTCTTTCTGGAGTAATGAAATTGTTCTAAAATGCTTTTGTGATAATGAACACACAAACGTGATTATACTAAAAGCCATTGATTGTACACTTTGGATAGATTGTATAGTATGTGAATATATCTCAATAAAACTCCTTTTAAAAAGAAAGCAAAGTAAAAGGAAAATAAAGAGACAAAATCCAGAAAAAAATAATAGGTGTATAAGGGAAAAATATGCCAAGTGTATGCTATGGACCATAGTTAGTGGTAATAGTCTGATCACGTTCTTTCATAACCTGTAAAAAATATTCCAAAAAAGTGTAAAGTGTTGGTGGAAGGGTGATGTTTGGGAAATCTGCACATTATATATGATTGTTTCATAAGCTCACAAATTCTCTTTAAAAAAAGGCGGACAGGGGAAAAGAATATCAAAATGTTAAAATATATGTTCACACACAGGAATGGCAGAGACAGGAATATAGAGAACAACACATTTGGAAGTCAAAGCAAAGATTGACAAGTGTTAACTGACTTTTGAGAAGACAAATCCCAAGCACCAGAACATCTGAGGCAGGGCTGGCCTGGGGAAGACTAAAATCAGAACGAGTGGGTTGAACTGTGGGAGAAGCAGGGAGGTCTCCACATGCCCTTTCCCTCTACCCACTGCCCACACCCACTCCTTGGACCCACTTTTACTCTCTGCAGAGGGGAACGTTGGATGCCAGGATGAAGGGTCTAGGCAGAGTGCATAGGATTATAGTGTACGTGGGTTTAAGTTTGTTAAAGGGCTGCCGATGTAAAGTACCTGAAATCTGTTGGCTTTTTAATGGGGATTTATTTGGGGTAAAAGTTTCCAGTTCCAATGCCATGAAATGCCCAACTCGAGGAACCAGCACAGATGTGTACTCACTAAATCAGCTCCTGTTGATCCTGGTGTTGGTGCCACATGGTAAAGCAAGATGGCCACTGAGCTCTGTGGAGGACTCGGCCTTCCCTCTGGAATCTACCATCTATTGCAGCTCAGGTGTGAGCCGCAGTTCTTTGAGGTTCTCAGGGGCTTCTGTTTTCCTGCAATCCTTTCTCTCTCATGGCAGAATCAAACACGGCAGCTCCCTTTTCTGGTGTCTGTCTGTCTCTCTGTGTCTCCCTTAAATCAGACCCAGCAAGATGGCGGGGACTCAACATGAATCACGCTCCACTGATGTAATCCAGCCAAATGGCCTCACACTCACAGGATTGGATGAGTTTAAAACATAATCTTTTGCTTTTGGGGATTCATGAAATTCAAATTTCACAATGTGATATTCCATACTTGACATTTTATAATCAACAGCCACACCTCCAATATACAATGGCCCGATCAGACTTCTTTCTTTCATTTAAAGACAGGTCTTCTATCATGCTTCCCAAATTCAGAGTCAAGAAGAAGCTCTAGCAGTGACCCTTAAGCCCTCACTTGCCCTCACACACTCCATACAATCCAAAAGCTAGTCCTGCTGATTCTACCTTTGAGATTCCCAGAGCTGTCTACCTGTCCTGAGGTGCTAACTAGGACCTGCCCCCAAAAGGAACAAGAGGGTTCCAAACTAGTCTCCCTGCTTCCTCCTTCATTCGGCATGGCCACTGTCCACCCAGCAACCAGAGGGAATTGAAAACCTACTGCAGGTCATGTCAAAATGCAACTTACAAACCTTTAGTTTTACCTTGGCAACCCCTGCCTCTCCTGTTACGTGCATTATCTGCTACCCATCACCTAGCTGCATCTTCCTTTTTTGAGACCCTCCTAAACAGCCACACTGTCCCCAGATGGAAAAGATCATCTAGTGTAATTAGAAGAGGTTGGGCCCTGAAAGAAGCAATGAGAGTAAGGACAAGGGACTTGAGATTTGGGAAAGAACCTGGAATGTACATGTGCTGTCAGATGTAAAAAAATGAAAACTCAATTCCCCTGAGTTTAAACAAGTAAAATACATTTTTGTCACATAACAAATATTTTGATGTAAATCATTAGTAGCATTGGTTCAAACATGACAAGGCCCTCAATCAGCACCTCTGTGATTCTTTTGGCCTTGCCTCATAGTCACAAAATGGTTACTGAACTACCTCACACCACATTCAAAGCCAGGAGGCTTGTGGCAGCGTAATGCATAGCATTTCTCTTTAATTTCTGCCTCTCATATCATGAGTAAAATCCTTTTCCAAAGCTCCAGCAGGGTCTACTTAAATTTTATTAGCCAGGTTGAGCACATGCCTGCTCGACCCTAAACTCCTGACCGGACCCACCTTCCATGAAATCAAAGAATTTCTGCCTGAAAATAAATGTTTGGAGTCTTGTTAGTAAAGAGGAATAGTAGACAATATCTTTGGGTAGTCAACTGTTCCGAAAGGTGGCAGGGTACGCATGTAGAACTTAAAAAACAAAATAAAACAATGATTTTTTCACATCTTAAAAATTTCCTGTGAGATGGATCATAAAACTAAATGTAAACAAACAAAAACATCTTGATAAATCTTTTTCAACACTATGGCGAATTGCACAGTGCAGTTATACACTGAAGCAAAACTCCACAAAAGAGCAGCCAAAAAAGTTTCCTTGAACCTGTTAAAGGAAAAAGGGTAAAATAGAGCTACAATGACCAAGACACACAAATGGAGTCCAGAGGTTATGCTGGAAGTTACTCTCGCTCAGTTCACAGCCAGAATTCACATCTGGCCGCAGTGTATAAAGCCTGAAGCAACAATGTTCCTCCACACCCAAGGCCTTCTGGACACCATAAAACTAACCACAAGATTAAGAACTCGGATAAGTAAATGAAGGACAAAGGTAATATACCAAATATCATTCAAGCACAAGCCACTGTAACCTTTTTTTCCTTTGAAAACCCTTGCGTGAAATTCCACCTTGAGACAGGATTGGGATTGCTGCCTGAATTGTTCTCCCCAAATTGAAATTCTAAGACCCTAAATAAATACCTTTGCTGCCTTGCAGCTTGATTTGTTTTTTTCCAGTTTGATGGTTTCTACAAATAAAGTTTCGTTAGAACATATCCGTGACGACTGGTGTTCTGTTATAGCTGTGGCTGCTTTCCCACTGTCACACCCCAGCTGTGTTAAAAGACTTGCAATGCTAGTGTGGCCCCTGTATTAGTCAGCCAAAGGGGTGCTGATGCACAATACCAGAAATCTGTTGGTCTTTATAAAGGGTGTTTATTTGGGGAAGAAGCTTACAGTTACCAGGCCATAAAGCATAAGTTTCTTGCTTCATCAAAATCTGTTGCCACATGTTGGAGCAAGACAGCTGCCGACGTTTGTCAGGGTTCAGGCTTCTTAGGTTCCTCTCTTCCTGGGGCTCGTTTCTCTCTGTGTTCAGCTCCTCTGTTTCCTCCTCAAGGCCGCTGTAGACTATCAGGTGAACAGCTCCTCTCTATTCCGGGGCCTTCTCTCCTTCCCCATGACCAGGTTCCTCTGTGTGCCTGTCTCCCCAGGCTCCAGCATTAAAACTCCTCATCAGAACTTCAACTGAAAACTACTTCCACTCTCTCCTTTGCCATGCGTTTTATCTTTGATTCCCCACCCACCAAGGGGTGTGGCTCAATGTCCTACTGTCGTGGCCCAATCAAAGCCCCAATTATAACTTAATCATGCCCAGATGAGCAGACCAGTTTACAAGCATAATCCAATATCTATATTTGGAATTCATAACTATATCAAACTGCCAAACTGCTACAGCCCGCATAGCCTAAAATGTTTCCTAGGTGGCCTTCCTGTGGCCATCCCCTGGTCTAGGAGCAGCAACATGGAGGACACCAAGTTTCTTAGCTCACCGGTTCAGGAGTGCGTGTCCAGCTGATTTGCTGTGGCTCAATATTTTGCAATCTGGATGACAGGGAGGGTGAAACTAGAGTGTCTGTACATTCATATCACAGAGAAATTTCTCCACAGTCCCCCTTAACCCGCTACATTTCTGCTTTGGTGTTCTATCAGCCTACTTCCCCTTCTAATAGAAGATGTCATTAATTACTAATAATAAATTAATTATTTAAAGTCCTCATTCTAAAAACAAATGATTACTAATGGTTTATGTTTATTGTGTGTCTCCCTTGATAAATCATAGGCCTTATGAAGAGAACAATTTTTGACTATGTCATTTGTAGAACTTTGGCATTGTTTATGAGTTCCAAAAATAGATGTGGGTTGTGTTTGTAAACTGGTCTGTTCCACTGGGAGTATTAGATTGTATTGAATTAAGAGGTTTCACTTTTATTTGACTAAACTATGATTAAGCCTTTGATTCAGCCACATCAGTAGGAGGTTGAGTACCTGCCCATCAGGTGAAAATGACATGGCAGAGGAGAGTTGGAGTTTTAATGCTGGAGCCCCAGAAAGTAAATACACAGAAGAAGAATACAGAGGAACAGAGATGGCTCCGTAGATACAGCAGAGGCCTGGGGAAGAGAGAGAGCCTGATAGTCTACAGCTGACCTTGTGGAGACAACAGAGAAGTTGAGCCCAGGAAGAGAGACAAAGCCTGTGCTAGCCTATAGCTGAGAATGGAAGGAGCTGGGACCACGGAACCTTAGGAGGAAGAGGAAGGCTGAACCCTTGCAGAGACTGGCAGCCATCTTGCTCCAACACATGGAAACTGATTTTGCTGAGGGAAGTAACTTATACTTTATGGCCTTGTGACAGTAAGCTTCTACCCCAAATAAATATCCTATATAAAAGCCAACAGATTTCTGGTACTTTGCATCAGCACCCCTTTGGCTGACTAAGACATCATTCATGTACATATACCAAGCACATCATAAACCAAAAAATATGTATCTGGATAGACTGACAAATAGATTAGGCAAAAGGATGTAAACCTGACAGCAGGTCAGAGCATTCAAACAGGGAAATCAGCCATATCCCTTTGTTCTTTGTGATTTACTGAGGTGTGTGGCTCTGTGATGCCCATGAACTTGGAGCAAAGAAGAGGAATGTCTCCCTCCTGATGTCATCACTCCTCTATAACGAAGGGGTCAAACTGTTGGAAGCGGAACTGTACAGTCAGGACCTGCACCCCAAACTCCTTACTGGCTTGTGCTTCAGATCAAAGAAGGTTTGGCCACTCTCCATTGCTAAGTTTCACTCCTGCTTATTTCCAGAAGCTGCATCTTGTTTAGAAGTTTCCAGGAAATGTTAGCTTTAGAAGGTGGTGGAAATGATTCTTGTTGACGGTGATCAAGGTGCTATTGAGTGCACAGAATCAGCTGAAAACATCTCAGTGTGACACCTTCTTCTCATAAGCTGTTGTTCCTTAGTTTTAATTCCTTGTTTCAAGTAGTAAATGTAGGTTTACATTAGAATCATGGAAACAGTAAGAAGATCCCAGATACCCCCACATACTCAATTTTCCTGAAAATTAATATTTTGCATTTGTGTGCTACATTTGTTACAACTGATTAACTATATTATTATAATTATGTTATGAACCAAATCCATAAGTGACATTAAGCTTCACTGTCTTGCAAGGGCAATAGTTGTTTTTTTTTTTTTTAAAGAATTTTCTTATGATGATGTATATGCCACATAAAAATTCCCATTTGACCACCATGAAGTACACAATTAAGTGTTGTTAATTACATGCTCAGTGCTGTGCCACCAACACTTTCCATGACCAAAGCATCACTGACACCAAATAGAAACTCTGAACCACATAAGCATTCACTCCTCTTTCCCAAAACCACGCCTGCCCCTGGTAACCTGCTTCCCTGGGTGGAGTCTTTGTGGACCTTTGAAAATTATGTTCTTATGCTAACTCATTCTTGTGCTTGCAAACTATTTTATGAGGGACATTTGCTAAGACTCTGTAGAGGGACATTTTGATTAGATCACATTGGATTAGATCACTTCAGGTAAAGTCTGTGGTTAGATCATGGAAAGCAGAGTGGGTCTTAATCATTTCACTGGAGGCCTATATAAACTGAGCAAAACAAGGAGATAAAAGGACTGCTCTTCTATCCTGCCATGTGAGTCAGAAATCCATCATGGCCATAGCCTCAGAAAGAAAGAGAAACACGAGAGGCTGACAGGGAGGTCAGACAGGAACCTTGGAGCAGCTTGAAGCTGAAGAGAGGAAGTGCAGAGTGCAGGGGAGAGGCAAGCCATTGGGCCTGATTGCCCATAGCTGAGCTCACAGAGAACGTGAGCCTGGAGGTGAAAGGAGAGGGATCTGTAGGCCGCATCTTCCCATGCCACACTAGATAAATCCAGGGTCTCCCAGCAGCCAACTTTTAGTGAGAAAGCATCGCTGATGATGCCTTGATTTAGACATTTTCACAATCTCCGAATATAAGCTTTTAACCTAATAAATTCCTTTTATGCATGTCAACCCAGTTCTGTTATTTTTCTGCGGAACATTTAGCAAACTAAAACATTGGGTGGAATTTTCTTAAATAGGACACACAAAGTACCAGCCATAATATACACATATATACCCATGAAACCCCTATGAGAACAAGACAGAGGACATTTCTATTCCCCATTATTTCCCCTGAACACTTGCCCACTGACAATTAAATAAAAATAAAAGTCAAGACAAACAGGCACATAATATAAGATACAACTACTACCAGAAGGGAATGGCTCTCATTCAAAAGTCTAACTGTACCAAGTGTTGGAAAGAAACTATATCAATGAAAATTGCAGTTCAGTGGTGGGAATAGAAATTGTTTTAATAGCTTTTGATTAAGTATTTGATAATTGTGGTGGCTGAAGATACACATACACTCAAAAATTATGTTCTTATTCATAATCCATTCCTGTGTGGCTGAACCGATTGTAAACAGGACATTATGGTGAGCAGGATGTTGCCTTAAGAGGTGACCCACTTCATTCATAAAGACAAGTAAGTAAGTACCTGAAAGGAACAGAAACAGGTAGAGAAGGCAGATACCAGCAGATGCAACCATCCACCTTGCTACATGACAGGGGACCAAGGACCACTGGCAGCTGGTTTTCAGGGAGAATAATCACCTGATGATGCCTTGATTCAGACATTTTTCTCAGCCTCAAAACTGTAAGCTTGTAAGCTGATGAATTCCCAGGATTAAAGTCCACACATCCTATGGTACCTGCATTGAGCAGCTTTAGCAAATGAGAACAACACTATCTACATTTTATCTGCAGGCCCATCATTTCTTCTCATGGACATATATACCCAAGAGAAATGAGTCCAAATGCCCACCAAAGATGCATCAGAAAGCTCTTAACAGATTTAATGAAACAGAAAGACATTTTTCCTAAAACCCATGAAAATAAAATGGACATATAAAAGTGTGCCATATTCATGTAATGGAAATCTACCAGCAATGAAAAGGAATGTATCACTGCTACATACCCAAAGATACATCTCACAGGGAATATTTAAAAGATAAAGACAAGTATATATTTTGTAATTTCCTTTATTTAAAATGAAAAAAGGTAAAATTCAGCTGTGGGGATGGGCATAGGTTATAATAGGTGTAACACAGAGGTGATTAGAGGGGAGGAGGAAGGAATATTTGGGCATTTTTTAAATCCAAAAACCTATAAATTGGTGATAATGTGAGCACCTACAACCAAGGTATAGATGGCATAGCCTAACGTGACTCATTCATAATTCCTGTAAGTGACACAGCATGCATTTGTCAACCAGAATGCTAGCTGCAAGGTAGTCTGGAAAGTTATCCGTTCATAACCATTATCTCAATGGTCCTAGCAAGGGACAGCCTGGGATGACTAATTGTGAGTGATGCTTATAATAATGGATGCTGCCTCTCTTGATCCTGGTTGATCTGAATTTTGAATAATCACCTTTGTTTCAGGTGGCAACGCTTGCAGTTGCTCTGGCATTTTAAAAGTTTGATGATTCCTGGTGACGTGCTCCATTTTCTCCTTAGAAGTTAAAAACAGTAGTCGGCACTTGGGACACCGATAGGCTCTGTTGTTCCAATGTAGCCAACAATGAGACACATACGAACTCGATGTTTTGAAAATTTTCAGACAAAAGGGACACAGCAAGTTTTTGGAGTTTTCATGGCATGCTTGGAAATGGGTTTCCACATCAGCAAAGATCGAAGATCTGTAATTGCAAACCTGGCACACATAGGGCATCTCCCCAGGCTTATGAGTGTCCTTCATGTGTTGTAAGAGAACCTGATCCGTTTTGAATGACAATTCACAGATTTTACAAACAGAGGAGGGGTCCTCCCAGATGTGTACACTTTCAATGTGACACTGCAGCTGCAAGGGAGTGTGAAACAGCCGGTGGCAGTGCTGGCAGGTAGTGTGGATTTCCCAGCTGTCGCCTCTCTTCTTCTCAAGCTCTAAATGCTGTTTCACGTGCTTCATAAATTTCAGATTATTTAGAACTTTCAAACAACTGGCACATTTAAAGTTAGCGTGAGTCTTCTCTTCTGGCTGCCCTTCTCCTTCAGAAAAAGTCACCAAGAAACATGATCCTATTTCCTTCCTTGGAATTAAAAGTCTTCCTCTTACTTTTGTGCTTAAAATGTCTGTTTTTGCTGGTCCTCCAAAGCTATTTGCTATGTGTGGGTTCATAAGATCCAAATGTGCCTTGTCATTTGGCCATGCCCATGGAGAAAGTGCTCCATTTTGAACATGATTAAATGAGGATGGATCAATACTTGGATGTTTACCAGGGTCTATTGAAGAAAAGACATCTGAAAGGGTAACAGAAGAACATTCCTCTGTAGTATCTTCACTTAGTTTAGGCCTTTTGGGGTTGCCACTGTTCAAATCGGAAGGGGGACATCGTTTTGAATTTTGAGGATGTTCCTCCTTTCCTTCTACATAAAGAGCATCTCCACCTGGATTTTGAGGCCATGGTGAGAGCACATCAGAGGAATCATGAGTCATGACTGGCAGTGGGTTCCTGTGACAATCAGGTTTGGAGGAATGCTCCATAACAATAGGATTTTCCGTTGATCTTGATTCAGGTTGAGAAACCTGTAAATTAGCCAATACTTTTGAAGTTGTGGCTACTTCATTTGCTGGCTTCCATGCATGATCAGTACCATCATTCATGAAGCGTTTCCTACTTTTTGGACCATTGCCTGGCATAACTCTGTTCAAAATCTTCGAAATGATGACTTTTGGATGTGAGATCTCCTTAACAAAGACAATGTCAGCATCTTCATTGACATGTTCTACCCCAACAAAGATGACATCAGCATCTTCCTCTCCTTGGCATCTGGATTCTTTGCCATTCCTGATCTGCGGTGCTGGTTGCTGATCATTCTCACACAAGAGATCTGCCATTTTACAATTGTTTCTTGCTTGAAGCCACTGGCCCCTTCAACTTCCAGGCCTTTCTATTTCTCAAATGCTGCCTAAGGACAACCACATGATATTAGTTAGAATTTATTTGAAATGACAAAACTCAGTGCCTTCTTCAATCTTCCCCCCCAAAACGGAGATGATACCACCCCTGATGATCTACACCTGAGGAATACAGGTTGAAACCATTGAATGACAGCTAGTTAAAGGCTGAGCCAGGATGAAAAGCCTCGCTATGTCCGATTTGAGCATAAGAATTTTAAATTACACGCTGCTTTCACTGTTCTAGAAAACTCTAGATAAGATTGTTGTAGAGAATCACCATAGGAAGAACCACTTTTCAGGTCCAAAACCAGTTCCTAGAAAACCGTTAGCTCTCAGACTACCTGACATTTCTCTGCAGTCCCATAGCTTTACTATTTGCTGCTTATTCCAAATTGTCTTCTTCTGCCATACACCAGCCTCTCTGTGCCCCAGAATTGACAGCAGGGAATTAGGTTGAAAGATTTGGGCTCCAAGGGCCCAAATTTGAAGAATTGATGTTCAACCTCTCAGAAAATGCATCTATTAAATGCTGAATCACTGGTACCCACTGCCCTCCTCCTAGTCCCAGATCCAGGTGTTCCTCTTGCAGGGTTGGGATTCCTCAGCAATTGTGTTCTCTACATTCCACCTAAAATCCTACTCCTCTTGGCATGTTCCCTTTCCCATAAACCCATCCAGTTGCTCAGGTCATAAATTTGGGGTGTCTTTCCCTCAAACCTGTTAAAGGAAAGAAGACAAAATAGAGCTACTGTGGCTCAGAAATTAAAATGGAGTCAGGAGTTCATTCTGGAAGTTACTCTTAGGCAGTTCTCAGTCAGATATTACACACTGCCAAAGAGTGTAAAGCCTGAAGCATCAATGTTCCTCCAAGCCCCAGGACATGTGGACGTCCTAAACCACAAAGTTAGTAAATCACTTACGGTAACTGAAGGACAGTGATAGTACCCCAAATGCCCTCCAACCACAAACATTTTGTGTAATCTCTTTTTATTTAAAAACCTTTGCCTGGAATTCCATTTCAGGACTCTATTGGGATTGCTACTTGAATCTGTTCTCCCAGAATTGAAACTCTAAAATCCTAAATGGATACTTCTGCTCCCTTGGAGCTTACTTTGGTTTTTCAGATTGATGGTCTCCAAAGTAAAGTTTTGTTAGATCACATCCCTGATAATTGGTGAACTGCTATTGTTGTGGCTGCTTCATACTGTTACACCCAGGCTAGTTACATTACTTACTACACTAGTATGGACCCCAAAGCCTAAAATATTTTCTGGGTGGCCCTCCCAGCAGCCAAACCCTGGTCAAAGGAAAGCAACATGGAGGATACCAAATTTCTTAGCTTACCTTTATGGGTGTTGTGTGTCCAGCTGATTTATTGGGCTCAATATTTTCCAGTCCAGGTCATAGGGAGGGTGAAACAATAGTTTCTTTGCATTCATGTTGCAGAGGAATTTCTCAAGTGTCCACCTGAGATGCTTCTGTGTCTGTACAAATCTCCCTTTGCTCTCCTGAAGATGTTCTGAGGCCAGGACTGAAGATTCAACCCTTTATATCTCATATAATCCCACCTATGACAGCTACATTGGGCTCCAATCACCTTCCTGCACCTGATTAAATTTGGGGCTGTTATCCAGTGTGTTTGGCAAAACATTTAATCTAATCAATCAAAGGCCAGAATGTGGGTGGGACCATACTCCAGGCCCAGAGCTCATTGCAAAGTTGGGGACAGGGCTGGGCATCTCCTACCTCTCTTTTCTGCCTGAACCCCACCACATTATCTACAGTTTACCAGTGAGCTATTGGGGAAGGGCAGGGGTTCTACACATCAGATGAAATAGTGCTAGTGCAGAGTTGCGGTGGTTTGAGATTACTTATGAATCTGAAAAAAATTTATTATGTATGTAAACTGGTCTATTCCTCTGAGTGTGAAACCCTTTGAATGCATTATATTCAGCTGACATGTCTTGATTAAATTACTTGTTGATTAAAGGAATTGGGGTTTTGATACAACCATATGAGTAGGGCCTGACTCTGGGTTGAGTCTTCAACCCCTTCGTGGGCTGATATAAACAGAAACTCATGCAAAAACACACATGGAAAAGCAGAGAGCTCTGTCATGTTTGATCTTGTGGCCCCGGGGAGAGCTGAGCCATTCATCTGATAGTTTGCAGCAGAGAAATTGATCACCTGAGAAAGCCTAGAAAGAAACAAGTCCTGTGCCAGACTGATATAAAAGGCCAGAGGGAAAAGCCCTATACCAGCCTATGGCTGAGAGCAGAAGAAGCTGGGCCCACAGAGCCTTAAGAGGCAGAAGGAAGGGGAGACCAGGCAGAGATCACCCACCACTTGCTTCAACATATGGTAGCTGACCTTGGTGAGAAAGCAGCCTTGAGTTGAATTCTTTTGGGCCTTGTTACTGTAAACTTTTACCCCAAATAAATACACTTCATAAAAGTCAACAGATTTCTGGTACTTTGCATCAGTACCTCTTTGGCTAACTAATAAAAGGGGTGAGGAAATTAAAAGGGAAGAATTATTTCCAGATACAGTTTATCATTTCTTGGTTGAAACTGCCTGTAGCAGTTTGGCCTTTTGATATAGTTATGAATTCCAAAACTAGATATCAGATTATGCTTGTAAACTGGTCTGTTCATCTGGGCGTGATTAAGTTATGATTAGGGCTTTCATTAGGCCACATCAGTAGAGTGTTGAGCCCCGCCCCTTGGAAGGTGGGGTCTCAAAGATAAAAGACATGGCAAAGGACAGAGTTGGAGTTTTGATGTTGGATTTCTGATGCTGAGTTTTAATGCTGCAGCCCCAGGAAGAAGGCATACAGAGGATCTTGGTCATGAGGAAGACAAGGCCACGGGAAAAGAGATGAGTTGTTCTCCTGACAGTTCGCAGCTGGCTTTGTGGAGAGAGGCAAAGCCTAGAGAGCCTCATAGTCTACAGCTGACCTTGTGGAGGAAACAGAGGAGCTGAGCCCAGAGAGAAACAGAGCCCCGGGAAGAGAGGAACACAAGAAGCATGAACCTTGGCAGCTGTTTTGCTCAAACACATGGCAACAGACTTTGGTGAAGGAAGAAACTTATACTTTATGGCCTGGTAACTGTAAGCTTCTACCCCAAATAGATACCCTTTATAAAGACCAACAGATTTCTGGTATTTTACATCAGTACCCCTTTGCTGACTAATACACTCCTATCCTCAAAGCTTTATTAGAACACAGCCAGGATCATTGACTTACTTCCATTGTCTGTGTCTGCTTTCTAACTGCTACAGCCAGTAGTGATAAAATAGTGAAGGTTACTATGGCCTGCATAGCCTAAATTATCTACTATTTCATCCTTCCCAATTCTGACTCCTGATTTAAAAGAAGCAACTTGAAGGAGACCAATTTTTCTAACCTCAATAGTTCCCGAACTTGAGAGAATTAAAACCTGCCTGTGGCCAGTCCTACGGTAGTGAGAGGGTAGGATCAAGTCCTCTGATGAATGACTGGGTGGTCTGTACTTAGCCCCTGATCCCCCTGCATTTTTTATCTAGCAGCCCACTTCCTTTCTAAGCCATTTCCCCTGTGACAAGATCATAATCTGGCTGCAAGGGGGCCTCTCACTGTGTCCTTGCCCACCCCCACCACACTTTGCAACTCCCTCCCCCATGTTCTAGACTGAATCTTGGGATTTCCCTCCCAGCTCATTACTGTCCTCTTGGCCCTTTCCATCAAGACTTTATTGCATGCATTTGGAAAAAGAACTGGACCAATAGGGACAAATATTAAATACAAGTGACCGTTTATGGCTAAGAGATTTCAAATTGAGTCTGAAGGTCATTCCAGAGGTTACGCTTATGCACAATTTAAGAGGATCTCCTTGACTGCCATAGTAAACAGTGCCTCAAGTACGGGTGCTCCTGAGGACTCTAGAGACATCTAGACACTATAGGAAGGGCAGAAAATCTCATGAATCCAGAACTCTGTCAGTGCAACTTACCTTGGAATATATGTTTCCCAATAAATTAGAGTTAGGTTATTTATAAGTTTCCTATACATGCCTCATCTGCCCCTTTTATTTAACCTTTATTCACCACTATACTCATTAAATATGTTTACCATAGACTTCAGTCTTCAGTTGTTCATGTGCCAGTTGGACCCTGAATCTCAGCTGTGTTTCAACACCTACTCTCCAGTTCATCCGACTCGTCTAGGACAACTACAAAATGGTGATGAAGGAAAATGCCCATCCCACAAACAGCGTGTAACTACAGCTGCAAGCATGACGGTTCCATCCATCTACCTCATCGTATCTAAGTCCCCTCTCAATCAGAAACACAGCAGGCATCACCATCCTTAAATTCTTTAAGATCGAAAAATGAGCAAACATAAGAGGGAAATGCAAGTATGGACTAAAATAGACTTATTATTTTTCTACCAATGGAAGATCTTGTAACAATGATATAAAAGCAGTAGTCACCAGAGTTTCTGAGGGGAAGAACAGGGAAGAATAGGTGTAACACGAGGCATTTTGGGAAACTGGAATTGTTTTGCATGACATTGCAATGATGTATAATAGACCATTATACATTTTGTCAAAACCTTTAAAAATGTGTGGTGCAAAGTATAACTATAATGTAAGCTATTGGCCACGGTTAGTAAAAAAGCTTCAATATGTGCTCATGAATTATAATAAATGTACCAAACTAATGCAAGATGTTGTTTGGGGGGAAAATTGTGGGAGGGGGAGTTGCTGCCTTATATGGGAATCCACTTATATTTTCAGTGTATCATTGTAGCAGTTTGGTATTATTTATGAATTCCAAAAATAGATATTAGATTATGTTTGTAAACTGGTCTGTTCCTCTGGGTGTGTTAGATTGTATTAACTTCAGAGGTTTCACTTTTATTAGATGAAATTATGATTAAGGCTTTGCATGGGCTATGGCAGAAGAGGGTGTTGGAGTTTTCAGCTGGAGCCCCAGGAAGTAGTCATGCAGGAGAAGAACACAGAAGAATAGAGACAGCTCCATAGACAGGGCAGAGGCCCCAGGAAGTGAGAGAGCCTGATAGTCTACAGCTGACCTTGTGGAGAGACCAGAGCAGTTGAGCCTGGAGAGAAACCAGCCCCAGGAGACAGATGAGGCTTTTCCCAGCCTACGGGTAATATTGGAAGAAGCTAGACCCATGGAGCCTTAAGAGGAAGGGGAAGGCTCGACCCTTGCAGATGTCAGAAGCCATCTTGCTCCAACATGTGGCAGAAGACTTTGGTGAGGAGGTAGCTTTGATTTGGACTCTTTAGGGACTTGTAACTCTAAGCTTCTACCCCAAATAAAAATCTGTTATAAAAACCAACTGATTTCTGATATTTTGCATCAGCACCCCATTGGCTAATACAATCATTTATGCAATCTAAAGCTTCTTCAAAAATAAAATAAAATTGAATTAATAAAAAGAAGACTTTATGGCAATGCTGCTTCCCATTGAAGTCCCTCCTGACCACCCTTCTTAAAAGTGCCACTTTCCACTCCTATAGAATCCCTTGGACCCCTTGCCCTGCTACAGTTCTTTTTTGGTGTTCCACTAGCCATTTTCCCTTAGAATAGATGAGGAAGTTAATTATGATAATTAATTATTTAAATTCCTCATTCTAATAAAAAACAATTACTAATTGTTTGTGTTTATTGTGTGCCTCAATAGATTGTAATCCCTATGAAGAGAGCAATGTTTTGTCTAATTCATTCACTAGCATATCCCAAGTACCTAGAATGTAGCAAGCATTCAAGAACATTTGTTAAGCAAACAATATATATCTGCACAGACTGAGAAATAGATTAGACATACCGATGTAAATCCTGACCATGGCTCAGACCATTCAAACTGGGAAGTCCGTCACATCTCTCTGTTCTTGCAATTCATTAAGCTTTGTGGTGTGTGATGCCCATGAACTTGGAGCCAAGAAGAGGAAAGTCTCCCACCTGAAATCATCACTCCTCTATTATCAAGGGGTCGAACTTTTGAAGCAGAACTGTACAGTTCAGAGCTGCTCCCCAACACTCCTTACAGGGTAGTGCTTCAGATGGCAACCAGGTTTGGACAATCTGTTTAACTGATACTCATTTCTGCTTACTTCCAGAAGATGCATCTTAGAAGATTCCAGGAAATGTCAGCTTTGGAAGGTGGTGGAAATGATTCTTGTTGGTAGTGGCAAAGATGATGTTGAGTGCCCAGAAACAGCTGAAAACATCTCAGAGTGACTCCTTCAGCTCGTCACATGTTTTTTTTTTTTGTTTTTTGATGTTTATTTTTTACTTTTTTATTGTATTCTTTTTATTTTTAAAGAACCTTTAGAGTGCATACATGTTACATAAAAAGTATTGGAGTAATCTAAGTATCTTAAAAAAAATAAATTAAAAAAATATAATGTGAACTGTTTTAAAAATAAAAGTATCTTGAAATTAAAAATATATATATATAGGGAATTTCCACATGCCACACTCGCTTTCCCTCCCACACTTTACCACATTAACAACATTTTTCATTAGTGTGGTACATTTGTTACTATTGATGAACACAGATGGAAGCATTGCTACTAACCATGGAATATAGTTTACATTATAGCATATACTCTGCTCCGCACCATTTTATAAGTTTTGACAAAGCGTATAATGGCATGTATCCATCATTGCAATGTCATGCAGGACAATTCCAATTTCCTGAAAATGCCCCCATTTTGCACTTATTCTTCTGTCTCCTTCCCCTCAGGACCTCTAGTGTCCCCTGCCTTTATATCAATGATACAAGTTCTACTATTGTTTGAATAATAATATGTCTACAATAGAATAATAAGTTTATTTTAGTCCACTGCTCATTCCCCAATCTTGAGAATTTGGGGATGGTGATGCCCACTCTGTTTCTGATTGAAAGGGGGCTTAGATCCCATGGGACAGATGGATGGAACTGTCTTGCTTACAGTTGCAGGCATGTTCTGTTCCTTGGGATGGGCATTGTCCATCATCATCTCCTTTTTAGTTGATCTGGGTGAGCCCAATGAACTGGAGAGTGGGTATTGCAACTCTGCTGAAATTTGGGGCACAACTCTGACATGAACAGACCAAAGATTTAAGTCTCTGGGTCATATCTTTAATAAGTGTAGTGTTAATTATAGGTTCAAATAAAAATGGCAGAAAAGCCATGTGTAGGGAATCTATTAATGAGTCTAACTCTATTTCACTGTGGAGCCTAAATTCCATAGTAAGGTCCACTTACAGTGTGGTGAATTCCTGAGTCTGTCTGCCCTGCTTATAGTTTCTAGATGCCTCTAAAGCCCTCAGAAGGGCCACTGTTTCAGTCACTGTTTACTGTGGCAATGAGATCATACTGAGATGTTCATAAAGGAACCCTCAGGAATGACCTCCTGACTCACTTTGAAATCTCTTAGCTGTAAAAATTCATTTGCATTTAATATTTCTCCCTTTGGGGTAAAGGTCCTTTTCTAAATGAATCACTAGTTGGCAGTCGATAATAATCCCTCGGTGCCAGGGAGACTCATCCCTGGGATTCATGTCCCACACTGGGGGGAAGGTAGTGCATGTATACGTTGAGTTTGGCTCAGAGACAGGTCACATTTGAGGAACAAGGAGACTTTCAGGAGGTAATCTTTGGCAATAAATAATACTAGCATAAGTTTCACATTCGCTGGAAATATTTCATGAGTGCAATCATAATATCAAGGGCCTGGTGTACTGGTCTGTCTTCCTTCACTAGGAACTGCCCATGTACTCAGTGGTTTGTTGCTCTTTTGTTAGAGTGTGTAGCAGGACTGCCCAGGATGGGAATTCAATACTCTTTCTTTTGTTGTGTGGGTGTCCACCCACCAAGACGGCATGTGAACATATTTGAACATATTTATATGCCTTAGAGGCATGCTCCCGGTGCACCCCTCGCTACACATCCCCCTTCACAAACACCCCACACCAGTGATCTTCCCCTGCCACAGTTGTGACCCTTCTGTGATTTCTCATTTCAAGAAGTATTTGTAGGTTTACAGAAGTATCCTGCAGAGAGTAGAAAGTTCCCATATATCCCCTCATACACAGTTTTTCCAGTAAATAATCTTTTGCATTTCTGTGCTACATTTTTTACAAATGATTAACTATATTCTTATAATTATGTAATGAACTAAATCCATAGCTTATATTAGAGTTCACTCTTTGTGTTGCAAGGACAATAGTTTTTGTGTTTTTTAAAAAGAATCGTGTTGTGATTACATGTATACAACATAAAACTTCCCATTTGACCTCTTTGGAGTATACAATTCCATGGTGTTAATCTCATGCACAATGCTGTGCCCCCAGCAGCTCTGTCCATGAACAAACACACCAAACAGAAACAAACAGGATTAACTCTCAGTTCCGTGTACTATCCTGGTCCCTGCTCAGCAGTTTTAATGGTTTGAGTCTTTTGAGGGCCCTGGAAAATTTTGCTCTTTAACTCATTCCTGTGCTTGTAAGCATATTTTAGATGAGATCTTTAGTAAGATTCAGTTGAAGGATATTTTGATTAGGTCACTTTAAAAAAATTATATTTATTCCCTCCTCTCGTTGTTTCAGTTCACTTTCTGCTCTCTGTATCCTTTTGCTGTGTGCTTTTGCTGTCTTCTCTTGAGGATCCACCAGGAACCAAACCTGAGACCTCTCATGTGGAAAGAGGTACTCAATCACTTGAGCCACCTCAGCTCCCTGCTTTGTTCTGTCTCTCGTCTTTCTCTTTGTGTCGCTTGTTGCAATATCTTGTGTCTTGATGCATCAGCTCACTATGCCTGCCTATTGTGCCAGCTCGCTGTCTTCCTAGTCTTCTCAAGGAGACCCCAGGAGCTGAACCAGGACCTCCCATGTGGTAGGCAGGAGCTCAATCACATGAGCCACATCCACTTCCCTGAATAGATCATTTTGACTAGATCATTTCACCTAAGAGGCTTTGAGAGATTGTAGAACCCAGGGTGTGTCTTAAACCTTTTACTGGAGTCCTATATAAATGTAGGAGAACATAGCAATAAAGAGGACAGCAATTTTACCCTGCCGTGTGATCCAAATATCTAGGATGACTATGGCCTCAGAAATAAAGAAAAACCTGAGAGGCTGAGAGGGAGTCCAGCCTGGATGCACTGAGCAGCTAGAAGCTGAAGAGAGGAAGTCCAGAGTGGAGGGCTGATGCAAGCCTTGAGCCTGGTCGTACACAGCTGAGCTGAAGGTGAAAAGTGAGCCTGGAGGTGAAAGACGATAAAGATGATGCTCTGATGGGGACATTTATGTCAGCTTTGAAACTAGAAGATTGTAAACTGATAAATTCGCCTGTTAAAGCCAATGTAATTTATGGTATTTGCTTTGGGCAGCCTTAGCAATCTAGGACAATAGTATGTACAGATTCTCAGCAGTTCTGGCAATTTTTCTCATAGATATATCCCCAAGGAAAAAAAGCCCTAATGCCCACCCAGAGCTAGGAAAATCACTTCATATAAGCTTTAATAAAAACCGATAAATATTTTGACTGAAAGCTCATCAATGTAAAATGGACACGTAAAACTGTGATATTCAATTAATGGAAATATACCAGGCAAAGAAAAGGAAAGCATCACTGCTAAACACCCCAAGGATACATCTCATAGACTTTATATAAAAGAAGGCAATGGCAAGAATATATTGTGTGATTTCATTTATTTAAACTTAAGAAAAAACAGGAAAAATTAAACTATGCAGATGGAGATAGTTTTCAACAAGTGTAACATAGGTAAGGTGACTGCAGGGGAGGAGGAAAAAACTTTGAAATACTTCTTTAATAAAGCAGAGACGTAGTAAACTGATGACCTCACAGTTCTTTATTTAGCTTCCTGAGGAACCATCCAACTGACTTCCACAGGGGCTACACCATTGTACAATCCTACCACTAGTGAAGGAGTGTTCCTATTTTTCCACATCCTCTCTAGGACTTCTTTTCCTTTCTTTCTTTCTTTTTTTTTTTTTTTTTCCCCAAATAATGCCCATCCCCTGCATTGTGAGATGATATCTTATTGTCTTTTTGATTAGCATTTCCCTAAAAGTAGGGACATTGAACATTTTTTTCATGTGCTTTTTGGCCATTTGTATTTCTTCTTTGGAAAAAAGTCTATTTAAGTCTTGCCCTATTTTAATTGGATTGCTTGCTTGTTGAGTTGTATGATCACTTTATATAGAATGGAAATAAAATCCTTATCAGATATATCAAATATTTTCTCCCATGTAGTTGGCTGTCTTTTCCCATTCTTGACAAAGTTTTTTGAATCACGAAAGTGTTTAAGTTTGAGGAGTTCTCATTTACCCATGTTTTCTTTTGTTGCTTGTGCTTTCAGTGTAAAGTTTAAGAATCCACCACGTAGCACCAGTTTTTGAAGATGTTTACCTACATTTTCTACTAGGAGCTTTAAGTTTCTAGCTTACATATTTAGGTCTTTGATCCATTTTGAGTTAATTTTTGTATATGGTGCGAGATAGGGGACCAGTTTTCTCTTTTGGATATTACTCTCCAGTTCACCCAGCACCATTTGTTGAATAGATTGTTCTGCACCACCTGGGAGTGTTTGACAGACTTGTAAAAATCACTTGATCACAGATGTGGGGGTCTGTTTCTGAACTGTCAGTTTGGTTCCATTGGTCTACATGTCTATCTTTATGTCAGTACCACACTGTTTTTACCACTGTACCTAGGTAATAATGATTTAGAATCTGGAAGTGAGAGACCTCCAACTTTGCTTTTCCTTTTAAAGATGTTTGTAGTCATTTGGGGCACTAACTCTTCCAAATAAATTTAATAATTGTGTTTTCCATTTGTTTAAAAAATGCTGGTGGAATTTTTATTGAGATTACATGGAATCTGCATATCATTTTGGGTAGAATTGATATCTTAATGACATTTAGTCTTTCAGTCCATGAGAATGGAGTGTTCTTCCAATTATTTAGGTCTACTTTATTTCCTTTAGCAATGTCTTGTAGTTTTCAGAACTCAAGAGCTATACATCCTTGGTTAAGTTTATTCTTAAATATTTGAATTTTTTAGTCGCTATTGTAAATGGAATTTTTTCCCTGAACCCTTCTCAGGGTATGTATTACTAGTTCATAAAAACGCCACTGATTTCTGTGTATTGGTCTTATACACTGACACCCTACTGAAATTGTTTTTTAGTTCTAGCAGCTTTGTTGTCGAGTTTTCGGGACTTCCTATCTATAGGATCATATCATCTGTGAATAGCAAAATTTTGCTTCTTTCTTTCTGATTGTGACACCTTTTCTTTCTTTTTCTTCTATGATTGTTCTAGCTAGAACGTCTAGCACTATACTGAACAACAGTAGTTAAAGTGGGCATCCTGGTGTTGCCCCTGATCTCAAATGGAAAGCTTTCAGTCTTTCATCATTGTGTACAATGTTAGCTGTGGGTTTTTCATATATGATCTTTACCATTTTTAGAAAGTTTCCTTCAATGCCTATCTTTTGTAGTATTTTTACCAAAAAAAGATGCTGTGTTTTTTCAAAAGCCTTTCCTGCATCAATCAATAAGATCATGTGATTTTTCTTTTTTGATTTGTTAATGTGGTATATTGATTGATTTTCTTGTGTTGAACTACCTTTACATGCCTAGTATAATCCCCCCTAAATCATGATGAATAATTCTTTAAATGTGTTGTCAGATTTGATTAGCAAGTATTTTGTTGAGGATTTGTGCATGTGTATTCATTAGGGAATGGGCCTAATTTTCATTTTTAATAATATCTTTACCTGTCTTTTATATTAGGGTGATATTGGGTTTATAGAACAAGTTTGATGGTGTTCCTTCTCATTCAATTTTTTGTAAGAGCTTGAGTAAGATTCGTATTCAATTTTCTTTGAATGCTTGGCAAGAACTCACCTGTGAAAACACTTGCTCTGTGGCTTCTCATTTTGGGAGGTTGTTTGATGACAGTTTTAATCTCTGTACTTTTGATTGGTTTGTTGATGTCTTTGATTTCTTCAAGGGTCAGTGTCAGTAGTTCACATGTTCCTTGAAATTTTTCCATTTCATCTACATTACCTAGTTTTTTGGCATACCGTTGTTCATAGTATCCTCTTATGATCTTTTTCTTTTGGGGGGTATGTAGAAATGTCCCCATTTTCATTTATGATATTTTATTTATATGCATCTTCTTTCTTGTTTTCTTTGTCAGTCTAGCCAAGTTTTTGTCAATTTTGTTAATCTTCTTGAAGAAGCAAATTTGGTTTTTTAATTCTCTCTATTGTTTTTTTGTTGTTGGTGTTGTTCCCAATTTCATTTATTTCTCCTCTGAACTTCGTTATTTCATTCCTTCTGTTTGATTTTGGAATGGTTTCCTGTGCTTTTTTCAGTTACTCCAGGTTTGTAGTTGGATCATCGATTTTAACAATTTCTTCTTTTTTAATGTAAGCATTGATAGCTGTAATTTTCCCTCTCAGTACTGCCATCACTGCATCCCATAGGTTCTGATAAGTTGTGTTCTCATTTGCATTCATCTCCAGATATTTATTGATTTCTCTCACAACTTCTCCTTTGACTCACTGATTATTCAAAAGTGTGCTGTGTAATCTCCATATATTTGTGAACTTTTCCTTTTCCACCTCTTTTTTATTTCCAACTTCATTTCATTATAATCATGATAAGTGCTTTGTATAATTTTGATCTTGTTTAATTTATTGAGATTTGCTTTGTAACCCAACACATGGTCTATCCTGCTGAAAGATCCATGAGCACTTGAGAAGAATGTATATCCTGCTGTTTAGGGGTGCAATGTTCTGTATATGTGTATTAGGATTAGTCCCATTATCATATTACTCAAGCTCTCTGTTTCTTTCTTTATTCTCTGCCCAGATCTTGTATGCAATGCTGAGAGTGCTGTATTGAATTCTCCAAGTATTATTGTAGAGACATCTATTTTTCCCTTCAGTTTTGCCTGTGCTTGCCTCATGTATCTTGGGGCATCCTGGTTAGGTGCATACACATTTCTGATTAGTTCCTCCTAGGGAATTGTCTCTTTTATTAACATATAATATATAATGTCCTTCCATGTCTCTAATAAGAGATTTGCTTTTTAAAGTCTATTTCATCTGATATAACTATTCCAGCTTTTTTTTTGATTATTACCTATGTGGAATACCTTTTTCCAGCCTTTCACTTTCAATCTATTGGTATCCTTGTGTCTTAGGTGTGTCTCTTTTAGGCAGCATATAGATGGCTCATATTTTCTTATACATTCTGCCAGTTCTGTGTCTTTTGATTGGGGAGTTTAATCCATTAACATTCAATGTTATTACTGTTAAGGCAGTTCTTTCTTCACCCATTTTGACCTTTGTGTTTTATCTGTCATATTTTATTTTCACCCCTTTGTTTACACTGTTAGTTACTTTTACTTCTATAATCTTCCTTTCTAGACTCTCTTCCAAACCTCTTTCTCCTGTTTATTCTTTTCAGGCTGTAGCATTCCCTTTAGTATTTCCAGCAAAGCCAGTCCCTTGGTTACAAACTCTCTCACAATATTCATTTGTGGATATTCTAAACTCACCCTCATTTTTGAAATACAGTCTTGCCAGATGTAGGATCCTTGTCTGAGAGTTTTTCTCTTGCAGTATCTTCAATATATCAGACCACTGCCTTCTTGCCTTTGTGGTTTCTTATGAGACATCAACACTTAATCTTATTGCTTTTCTCTTTATGTGATGCATTGCTTTTCTCTTGCTGCTCTCAGAATTCTCTCTTTGTCTTTGGCATTTGACATTCTCATTAGTATGTGTTTCGGAGTAGGTCTATTTAGATTTATTCAGGTGGATGTACGTTATACTTCTTGGACATAGATATCTATGTTCTTCAATAGAGTTGGGAAAGTTTCTACCTTTATTACTTCATATATTCCTTTTGCCCCTTTCCCCTTCTCTTCACCTTTTGGGAGACCGAAAACATATATGTTTGCACATCTGAGAGAGTACTGTTCCTTCTGCCCTTTAGGGAGTGGAGATGGAACCACAGGTACTCAACAGTTCAGTCTGTGGAGGCCAAAAGTGCCTACCATTGCCCAGAGAGTTTGAGGAAATACCAGCTGCCTCAGATCATATGTGGGGAAGGTCATGGAGGAGATGGAATGATAGGCACTCAACAAACCTGTTTGTGAGGGCTGAAAGTACCTACAGTTACCTGAGAGTCTGAGGAGACACAGCCCCTTCCTATTCTATTAGGGGGCATGGATGGATCTACAGTTGTCCAAGTTTCTAGTCTGTGTGGCACTTAAAGTGCCTGCAGGTGCCTAAAGAGCCTGAAGAAATACCAACTCTCCCCTCTTCTATGGGGATGGAGGGTGGAGATGGAATCAAATGTGCTCAACAAACTAAAAGTGCCTGCAGTTGCCCCAAAAGGCTGAAGAAACACAGTTCCACTCTTATTCTATTGGAATGAGGGGAGGTAGCCAGAGGGGTCACAATATTCAAATTGTGCAAAAGCATGCAATTATGCTGAGATTCTGGTTCAGGACTGGCCAGCTTCCTCCCTGCCAGAGGTGAGACTGGAGTCTAGGTTAGGGAAAGAAGATGGTCCCTAATGACACTGATTTTAATCATCAGCATTTCCCCTCCTGCTGGGGGCAGAGCTAAAATGGTAGCTACTAACCTCTTTCTGAGGGTATAATGTGTGAGATTTAACACTAAAAAATACGTATTAAACTCCCTTAAGTGGCTCCACTTAGGACCAGGCACAGCCTGATAATGCATGTCATTAGGGACAATAACTGGATTATATAAATTTCCAGGTTCTGGAACAGGTGCACTTAAATGAGTTATGACTGCTAATGGATATAGAGGCCCTTCTTGGGCTGTTGAAAATATTCTAAAATTAAATAGTGCTTGTGATTGTCCTACTTGTGGATATATAAAAACCTATCAAGTTGGAAAGTCATAAAAGGTGAATTTTTTTATAAAGGCAACTTTACCTTGTGCAACTTGGGGAATTTGACTAGGGACTGGAGAGAATGACATTGTTAATTCTCTCTTGTGTGATGACAAGGTTGGGCTATGTGGCATAAGAGCATATTGATATGTCCATAGTAAGAAAGAAGAGAAAGGAGAGAGAGAAGGAGAGAGAGCAAGAGAGAGCAAGAGAGAGAGAGAGAGAGAGAGAGAGAGAGAGAGAGAGAGAGAGAGGGAGGGAGAGAGAGAGAGAGAAAGAGAGTGGCCCTGGGGGAATCCAGACTCAGGAATTGGTTCATCCTTGTGCCCATTGAGGGTTCAGGGCAAACATGTGATGGTGGTGGTGACTGCATCTAAGAAAGGCTGGTCCCCAGGCTAAGGACCCTATGGGGGAGAGGAGAGATGAGGCTATGCATCCATTCCCAGGAGGTCCCACCCAATCAGCAGCCTCTGGGTCAAGCTCAATTCAGGCCCAGGACAGTTTCCTGTGGGGACTGAGCCTTTGGGAAGGTCTTGGGGTCAGCACCTGTACAAGGGAGCAGATCTGAGCCCTGGTGGAATCCTGAGACACTGGTCATGGCACCCCAGGTAGGAAGAGGTTCAGGTGGATTGGACTCACAGTGTCTCCAGGGCTGAACTCCTGTGCAGGGCCTGGGCAGGCAGAGGGAGGAGCCTGGGAGAGCAGAGGCAGGAATAGAAGATTCTCTATGTGAAATCTCTTCAACCCCACTGATGGTCAGGGTGGTGCTGTTTCCTGAAACAGAGTCAGAGAATCAGTCAGGGATCCCTAAAAGCCGTTTGCTATCTTCATAGATAAGCAGCACAGGGGCCTGGCCTGGCTTCTGCTGGTAAAAAGAAATATATTTACTTCCAAAGTTGTCTTCTGAACAGGGGATCTTGGTCATCTGTCCCAAGGCCACTGACACAGAGAACGACTCATCCCAGGCAGGAGATCCTGACTCAACCTCACCATCTAGGAGGAGGTCCTTTGACCCGTGAATGTCAACTCTCCCTCAGCCTTCATTCTGTGCTTTGTTCCTTGCCTGCTGTCCCCCGTGGTTAATTCAAACAACATTCCTTACAACTGGAAACTTGATCTCTGGTGGGAGTGGTAGGAATTTGCAGTAGAATGCATGTCCTAGATTGTCACCATCTTTTCAGCAACTACACATGCTATGAATGAGATTACGGTGAAGTTTTGCCTCTTTGTTCTGGATAGAGAAACTTGGAAGTCACAAGTTGAGCATGAGAGGAGCCTGGGTCCCAGTGGAGATGCCTCATGAGCTCTGGTTCCTGAGGCCCCATTCCTGGGACCAGATTCTATGACATTCCTTGCCCAGGTGATCACTCACTGCTGATGCTTGAAGCTTCGTCAAGTGAAAGTCTGTCTCTCCAAACATGATGGCTAGTTTCTGAGAGGGTGGCTGGAGGGTCCCAACCTGCCAGTCTGAGGACTCAATATTCATACCTGAGCTTTCCCCACCTCAGCACTCCTTTGCAAGTAGGTTCCACCTGGGCAGCCTCAGCTTCCCCTGGATGTTCCCAGGTGCAGTATTGATTCCCCCTGCTGGTGGGGCTGAACCGAGATGGGGCCTCCCTCCTCTAGGTTACCCCCAAACACCTCTTACCACAGGGCTTCTGCACCCCCACTGCCTTATAGCAATTGGGTGGGAGTCCATCTGAACTTGAAGTATCTACTCACCACATAAAAAACAAAAAGAAAGACACAAATTAATTTTTTTTACAAATTAATTTTAATAACATATAATATTTAATCCAATATATTAAAATAGTATTAATTACCATATAATTATGAAATTATTTATGACATATCTTAAATTCTTTTTTCACATTAAGTCTGAAAATGGATGTGCATTGTATATTTGTAGCACCTATCAAATTTGGACACAAATTTTTACAAAAAAATTTTAACTATATTTTGTACATTTAATAATTGAAAATATAATCAATAATTTAAAATAAAAAGAAAATACATTTGAATAAAAACATACAGTTCTTATTTAAACGTACTGGATACATATAATTTTTAAATAATACAATACATTACACAATATATTTGGTTCATAGAAATGCAATCATACTGTATTTGTCTTTTTTGTAGACACAAAATTTTAATCAGAAGTATATAATATAAATTAAGGTTCCATGATGTTTACAGTTAATAAAGTAAATTTACATATCCATGTTGTATAAACACATTAAAATTTTTTCCAGTAACTGAAGAGAGTACCTAAGTCTAGTTTCCTTTATTATTTGAATCTACAGTGACAAACCTGGTTTACTTTTATTCATGAATAAATTTAAATTTGAATCAATCGCTTTTCTGTTTCAAAGCTATTTAGACTGCTTAAATTAAGTACATTCATTAACTCTTGTGTCATCTCATTACTATGAACACTGACCTCTAAAGTTACTGCAGAATGGAAAGGCCACACTAAGTTTATCCTCATCAAAAAATGTTCTTCAATTTTTTTTTTTTTAGTTTTTGCAGCAAATTTACAAAATCCTACCTGCTTGACTATAATTCTTGGATTTTTAAATGATGTTCATTCATACACAATAGGAAATTGATGAGCAAATATTATTCTCAAAGTCATTGTTTTTTAAATTGAACTATTGCTTAATTTTAATGATCTATTGAAAGACCCAAATTTGGCTTTTTTGATTCTCTCTATTGGTTTCCTATTCTCTTGTTCATTTATCTCCCCTCTACCCTTTAGTAATCCTTCCTTCTCCTATCTTTGGGCTTGGTTACGCTTCTTTTCTAGACCTTCAAGGTGAACTCTTAGGGTATTGAAAGTTCTCTCTATATATGTATATTGCAGGTATCTACACGTGTGCATTTCCCTCTGAGCACTGCCTTTGATTCATCCCATCCATTTAAGTTCTGTTTTCATTTCATTTTCAAACCTCTCTATGTATTTCCTAATTTGCATTTTGATTTCTTGACCCATTACTCTTCAAGCACATGTTGCTTCTTTCCACATGCACATCCATTTGCTGGTTTTCTTTCTGTTATTCATTCTAGCTTAATACCATTGTGCTTTGAGAAAATACTATATGAGTTAAAATTCCATCTTCAGAATGATGGATTCCCCGAAGTTCCTTTCTGCCAGGAGATGTCGTCCATGCCTGTCAGTCAGTGGACAGGACCTTCATCAACCACTGTCTTCCTCTTAATGCAATTCAGGGCCAAAAATCCTAAATAAGCTCCGTGTTGCATGTCCACATGTTAAATAAACTCGAACGTCCCCACAGTCCTGCTGTGCTGAATGAAAGGTCCTAATGTGTGCACTGATCACAGTCCCGCTCTGCAATCACTGGGTCTTGATGTGCAGTTTGCATGCAGCCAGTTCTTTGGAATCCCTTTGTAATGTTTTGCTGCCGATAAAGCTTCCAAGTAATCTTGACTGATAAATGCTGAGCAATAGAAAATGTCTATAAAATGTGATTGCACAGCTATGGTAGAAATTCCTGTGCAGGTCAGGAAATGTGAGTAAGAAATGGGAGAGGATCATTGTTAGTTTTCTCCTCCGTGAAAAGTTTGGTGGACTTAGAAGAAGAATGTGTGCATTTGTAGATTTATAGAAGGAGAGAGAGAGACAGAAAGCAGGAGAGTGACATTGCAACTTGGAAGAGCTGGAGGCAGGTGGTCAACCTGGTGGTTTCCAAGTCCCTAAGCTGCTGAGGTCCACCCATCACACTGACCTTCCAGTTACCACCAGCATGGCCTCAACTCCCTCAGGCTGGCTGTGGGAAGTGTGAGTACCATGAACAGCAGCATGGAAATCCACAGCTGTCCCAGGAATAAAGGCTTCAGGGTTCAGTCTTTTTTTTCATGTGATGCTCCCAGGGCCAGGATGCAATTTCTGCATGATTTATGATTTCCCAACAACATACAAACAAGTGTACAATGGCCTTCTAAGGAAAGAGAATATTTTACCCAGAAAGGAGTCTTACACATCTAGGGAAGAAATCAGATAATCAAGCCCAGCTGGTAAGTTTTCAAGAGTGCCCATGATAAAGAAAGTGCCAGGGCCCTAAACCCCCCTCAGCAGAATCCCACAGCTTTAGGAAAATAAGCTCCCCTCGGTCCCTTTCTCCCTTCCTCCCTTTTCTCCCTGGAATCCACATTGTTAGGAAGATAAGCACTCCCTGCATAACCCTTTCAACTGGCATTTACAACTCTAAACAGATAATGACTCTTTTCCTCCCTAATAGCCCTCTGCTTTAGGAAGATAAACTAACCTTGCTCCTTTTGCTTTTGTAACCCCTGCCTCCCCACTTGCTTAGGAATTTGCCCACTTAGAGTTCCTATATTAACTCATGAAAACCAAGACACGGGGCTCAGATTTTATTGGAGACTTGACTCTCCTCTGAGCCTGCATGTAATAAAACTTCATTCATCTCCCTTCAGAGTGCCGCTTGGGTTTTCATTCCATCTGCTGCATCATTTGGTTCCCTGACTGGGAAACCCAACCGAGCAGGCCCGTTGTGCCTCTGGCTTGGTGGTGATGGGCACGGCCGATGGCCATTCCAAGTGAACGAGGTGGGCGCCACCTGTCCTCTTAATGGGACCTCCTTCTGAGGCGGTCCCTGTGGGCAGCGTCTTCACACCCCGGCCTGACTCAGTGGGGAGGTGAACTGAACAGTGCCAGAAGGCACCGGAAAGGTTTGGCCCCAGGTGCCAAGTCCTCAGTCAGGCCTGTCTCAGGCCTGACCAGAAGGGGAGACTGATCACCTCCCGAAATCTCGAGTACTGAGATTCTGGAATAGGGCAATCCCTATGGGAAAGACTGCATAATCTCTGAGTGATTGTGTGTGTGAGGATGACAGAGACTTGCCTCTGTTATTCCAGTCTGTGACTCCAAAGCTTATGCTACAGAGGCCATGTGGACCCTAACATGTTTTTCGCGGCTACATCATACGGCATAATGGCCAATCCCAAACTCTGCCCGGGAGCCTTAGCCAAGATGAGCTGAAGTTCTCGCGAGAGACGTGCACAGGAAGGCATCTGAGTGGCCTTGAAAGAGGCGACCCGTTCCCTTGTCTGTCTTGCACCACCGAAGCAGGTAATAAGCTCATCACTGTCAAAATCTACCGTCTTAAACTATATGCTCAAGAATGTCAAGAAGGGTTTTTCCGGAGATTATGGCACCGGTTGAAACCTAGCATCCCCTGAACATTATGTGAAGTTAAATTTTAAATTTTAAATTTTAAATTTGACTGGCCCTCGGAAGGGACCTTGGATATAGCCGGGGTCCACATACTCTGGCTGGTTGTCACAGGAACTCCTGGCCACCCCAATCAGTTTCCCTACATCGACTCTTGGTTAGAGATAGCCTAGACTCTGCCCCCTTGGGTTTGATTGTGCGTTGGAAAAGAGGACAAGGCAGGGTCTTGGTTGCACAGGGAACGGGGCTCTGGAAGCCTGTCATTCATCAAGGATCCTCAGAGGAGGACCCACCACCCCCACCACCACTGCATACGTACCGGCCACTCTAGCTTCTCCTCCTAGCCTGGGAGTGCAGGCAGATCTCCCTGAAACACCCCAACCTTCGGTCCCTCCTGGAACATTGACCCTCTCTGAGGAAAGCTCTGCAACCCCACTACCAAGGAGACTCCAGTCGGCACAACCTGCATTACAGATGCCCCTCCATGAAACACAGGGTCTGGCCCAGATGGGCGAGGATGGGATCATCCGACCTGGGAGGCCTGTATTATATGATCAGCACTTCAGAGCTTCAGACCTCTTAAACTGGAAGCACCACACCCCCTCCTACCCAGAAAAGGTCCAGGCCCTTATTGATCTCATGGAATCCATTTTCCAAACCCATCGTCCTACTTGGGATGTTTGCCTCCAACTTCTCCTAACTTTGTTTAATATGGAGGAGTGACGACGGATTCTGACAAAAGCCCGAAAGTGGCTGCAGGAGCAGGCTCCTACTGGCATCTTAAACACAGAAGACTGGGCATGAGAGGCAGCACCAGAGGCCCAACCAAACTGGGATTTCAACACTGATCAGGGATGGGCTGCATTCCAGCAATATTGGGAAGCACTTCTCCGAGGGGTCTGAGAAGGGGCAAAATGAGCCAATAACATGACAAAGACCACCTTAGTTACTCAAAAGCCCAATGAATCTCTGAGAGATTTCAATGAACAACCTTGCGAAGCCTTCATAATCTTCACTCCTTTTGACCCAGAAGCTCCAGAAAACTGGATGATGGTGAATACTGCCTTTGTTGCACAGGCGGCAACGGACATTAAACAAAAGCTCCAAAAATTAGAAGTGTTCGCAGGGATGAATATCTGTCAACTCCTTGAAGTTGCCAACAAAGTATTCATCATTCGAGACGAAGTCACCGAATGAGAAGCCAAGGAGCGAATAAAACATCAAGCCTCCCTACTGGAAGAAGCCTTGGGAAATCCTGACCCCACCAGATGAGAAGGGCCACCTCAAAAAGGGGGGACAAGCACCAGAAGGGTGCCTCTGGACAGAGACCAATGTGCCTATTGCAAAGAAAGTGGATGCTGGAAAAATGAGTGCCCCCAAAATACTCAGGCACATAGAGGGAACATCCCTAAAGGGAAATACTGATTTGAGCCCCAAGACCATCTGTTTGGGCTGGCAGGGCTCAACCCTGATTAGGGGCGACCAGGCTCACTGGAACTTGGCCCCCACGAGCCCATGGTCAAACTACAAGTCAGGGGCCAGCGAATGACTGTCATGGTGGACACTGGCACTGAATATTCTGTGGTCACAACTCCCATCGCCCCCTTTAACGGAAAAACTGCTAATATCATAGGAGCGATTGGGAATCAGTCAAGCCAACGGCCCTTATGCCAGTCAAGAACTTGCCAGCTTGGTGGCCATGAAGTGACTCATGAATTTCTGTACCTGCCTGAATGTCCAGTTCCCCTACTTGGTAGGGACCTCGTAACCAAACAGGGAGTTCATTATCTTCAAACCTGAAGGGCCAGCAAGCTTAAGCTTTGGGACCAACTTCACTCTCCTCGTCACTGTACCCTGAAGTGAAGAATGGAGACTTCATGTGGAAGAAAGCTCAGGTCAGAATCCAGAAAAACTACTGGAACTTTTCCCCAGATTTGGACATAAAAAACCCACCGGGAATGGCACAGAACCAACACCCATCACATCAACCTGAAGCCCGGAGTGGTCCCGTTCTGGCAGAGGCAGTATCCGATCCCCTGCAAAGCGCAATTGGGCATGGTCAAACACATAGATTGCCTGAGAAAAGAAGGAATCCTGATCGAGTGCCAGTCACCCTGGAACACCCCATTATTACTAGTAAAGAAGCCAGATGGGACTGGATATCGACCAGTGCAGGATTTATGAGCCTTTAATAATGCCACTCTCACCTTACATCAGGTTGTTCCCAACCCGTACACTTGGCTAAGACAGCTGCTGCCAGAAGCTCGGCCTTCCTGGCTGCCATAGTTCAAGAGCTGGTGAAAATGTTAGGGATCAAGTGGAAACTCCATACCACTTACAGGCCCCACAGTTCAGGGAAAGTTGAATGCATGGATCAACCCCTCAAAGGCACCCTAGCCAAATTCTGCCAAGAAACTGGTTTTCCCTGAGTAGACTTACTTTCCTTAACCCTTCTCTGAGTTAGGTGTACCCCAGGACCCACAAGGTATTCACCCTTTGAAATTCTATTTGGGTGGCCACCCCCAATTATCTGGGCCTCAAGAGGAAATCTCAAACGTCTGGGGGAGGCTAGCTAAGATTCTATTCTCCAGCAGCTAGGGAAAACTCTAGCCTAAATACATAAAACTGTCTTGTATCAGAACCTCATCCCCCTGGGACACCTGGTGCACCCCCACTGGCCAGGGTACCTAGTCTGGGTCAAAGAATGGGAAAAAGAGCTCCTTCAGCCTTCCTGGACAGGTCCACATACTGTGATCCTTGTAACTCCTACTGCTGTTAAAGTTGCAGGCATTATCCCTTGGATCCATCATTCCAGGGTCAATAAGGCACAACTTTATAAAGACCAGGACAGCTGGACAGCCCAACCTGTACCCGGCCACCCCTTGAGAGTGCGAGTCGCCCAGGATCCCTGAGCACCGACCTCGTCAAACACCTGCTGAATGGACCCCTGCTCCTGGGGGATCCTGTGCTTATACGCCCTGCTCGCCTTCGTGTTTGGAGTTGGACTCGCTGCTGTGGCCCCTGCAGACTGTACTATAGTGAATAGAGCCCTAATTGCAATTGCTTACTGGTGTATAATAGGATGCTTCTGTGCCTTGACTTGCTTGTCCTTCCCTTCCTTGCCCCTCCCCACCCCACCCAGGAGCCAGTATCGACCCCTAAAATCTATGGCAGCTTGCAAGTTAGTCAAAGCTGGGGCAAGCAATCCGTGCTGAACACTTCAGTCCTGTTCTCGGCAGGTGCAACTTCAGCTTCTGTAATATTTGACACTTGCAGGACAATCCCAGATCATGCTCCATACACCTTGCTGGTTGTCCCGTACCTCCACGCCCCCATACCTGCCCCTAGGAGAGGTTGTAGGGGCCGCAACTATGGGAGTTATGACAAATACCTCGGCTTAGAACCCCAAAAGAGCAGAGGATTCTGCCATTCTTGGAGTTTGGTAGTAGGTGCCACTGCTCCCTGGAAAGGGGTCCCACCGGCTTCTCCATATCCCCTACAGAAAATTCCCAGCCCAGAAGAGTGTGGCATAGAAACCTGTGACCCATAAAACTCACCTTATTAAACATAACCACCGGATCAGAAAATAACTTTTTATAGGCCCAAACGGGACTGAACCTAGGAATCAGGATATATGACCCATCGGGGTCGGACCCAGGGGACCTCATACTGGTCCAACTGATCCTAGTAACCCAACCCCCAGAGAAAATCCTGGTGAGAAATATTAGTAAAGCTGCCCAGATGCTAAAAGCCAAAGTTAAAACAGCCCCCACAACGTCCTTTTGAACCAGGTTCGAAATTTCCACCAGCTCCTAAATGAATCCCGGCCCGACATAGCTGCCTCCTGCTGGCTATGCACTTCCTCCAGTCTAACCATCTTCCCTGTACCTGTCCCATGGAAATTAACCCTCCTGACCCATGACAGCTCTGTGGCAGAAACCAGGCCCCTCCCAGTCCACATAACTGAACCCCCAGGAAAACGGACTAACTGTAAAAACATAACTACCAGGTCTCCTTCAACCATCCTCCCTCTTGGAAGGGCCAACTGTGACACCCCCCACCCACTCAATGAGCCTGACCGATGTGCTGCAAACTCCACCATCTGGGTCTGTGGCACCAACACCTACCTGTGCCTACCCCAGGATGGCCAGGGCATCTGCTACGTGGCTTGGCCACTACCATCATTCCCAGTACATGGAGATGAATTCCCTGGAGAGCTCTCCCAAGCCAAACGAGCAATACAGGCAAGTCTGATATTCTTAGGACTAGGAGTAGTAGGGGGCACAGCAGTAGCAGAGGCCTCACTCGCAGTTGGTCAGGAGGGCTTACAAACCCTAGCACAGGAAACATAAAATGACCTCGAAGAAATATCGGGGGCTCTCAACAGGTTGCAAGACCAGATATACTCGTTGGCAGAAGTTGTTTTACAAAACAGGTGAAGATTAGACTTGCTCACTGCAGGTTCGGGGGGATCTGCCAGGCCCTGGGGGAAGAATGCTGTTTCTATGCAAATTCCTCAGGGATAATGTGATGGTTAGGCTAATGTGTCAACTCGGCCAGGTAATTGTGTCCAGGTGTTTGTTCCAGCAAGCATTGGGCAAATTGTAATACAAGAGCATTTATGGACTTCAATCACTAGTGGGTTTACCCCATGGATGGTTGATTACATCTGCATCAATCAGGGAGATAACATCATCAATGGGTGGTGCTTTTATCCAATCAGTTGAATGACTTAAAAGGGGAAGTGATTTCAACATTCAGAGAGAATTTCCCAGCTCGTTGTTGGACAGGCAACTTCTCCCAGAAACTCATCAACAACCTTTCATTGGACTTTCATCGGAGCCACTGGTTTGCAGCCTACCTGCGAAACCTGGACTTGTGCATCCCCACGGTCACGTGAGAGACTTTTTTAAAATCTCATGTTATGGGGGTCGGATGTAGCTCAACTGGTTGGGCGTCCGTCTCCCATATGGAGGGACCCGGGTTCGATTCCCGGGACCTCCCGGCAAAAAAATAAAATAAAATAAATAATAAAAAAAAAAATCTCATGTTATTGGCAGATATCTCCTGTTGATTCTGTTTCCTGAGAGAACCCTGACTAATACAGATAGTTAGGGAGAAGGTGGCCCTACTAAAGGAATGAGCCAAAGACCGCTTAAACTGTGCATACCAGGCATCAGCCAATGGGAACTACTTCCAGTATCTCCTTTCCTGGATTTTGCCATTCATGCCAGTAATAGTCTCAGTCTTCTTCCTCTTACCTTCGGGCCCTGCGTTCTACAGTACCTAACACAATACATCACTTCCCGCTTAAATGCCTTAAAACACCAAGTAAAGCCTCGTCTTAAATATCAGACCTTGGGGGCTACAGATGAATCCCCATGTTAGCAGATGATGCCCCATAAAGAATTATAAGAGCATCAAAGGGGGAGGATGATAAAGAAAGTGTTGGAGCCCTAACCCCCCCTCAGCAGAAACCCACAGCTTTAGGAAAATAAGCTCCCCTTGGTCCTTTTCTCCCTTCCTCTTCTCCCTGGAATCTACATTGTTAGGAAGATAAGCACTCCCCTCCTGCCCCTTTCAACTGGAATTTACAGCTCTAAACAGATAATGACTCTTTTCCTCCCTTAGCCCTCTGCTTTAGGAAGATAAGCTAACCTGGCTCCTTGTGCTTTTGTAACCCCCGCTTTCCCACTTGTTTAGGAATTTGCCCACTTAGAGTTCCTATATAAATTTATGAAAACCAAGACACAGGGCTCAGATTTTTTTGAAGACTTGACTCTCCTCTGAGCCCACATATAATAAAACTTCATTCATCCGCCCCTCTGTGTGCCGCTTGGGTTTTCATTCCATTTGCCACAACACACAGATTCCTTTGATCTCATCTTTACCTGTGAAGAGGGAGTTTATGGCACAGTGGTGGAAGATCTGTGTTCCAGAGGACAGGAGACCTTCCAGCCTGTGCACGTGATCAGTGTGGAAAGTAAAGACAACCAGGAAGATGCCAAGCTGGGAGCTTTATCTCATCTGTCACTGCTGCCAGCACATATAGAGTACAGATGACACAGAAGCCAGTCTGGATGTGCTGCTCCTGAAATTTGAGGAGAAAACAGAGCAGAGTTGTCTTCACACCATCTGCTTTTACTGAATTTCTTGGCTAGGCTTGTCTCCTTCTTAAGTAAGAACCTTTGTGTCAAATTTGACTTATCCATATTTTCCCTGAAAAGATTTCTGTCTTAGTTTACCAGGAGGTTCTATAAGAAATACCATGTACACTGGTTAACCTATTAACAGACATTTATTATCTCCTGGTTTTGATAAGTCTCAAATTAAGGTGTTAGCAAAGACAGCTTTCTCCTGGAGTCGCTAGGATTCTGGTGCTGGCAGACACCATCACATGGACATCTCCTCTCGGGCTTGTTCAGATCTGGGCTTTCCGATGGCTTTCACTGATTGCATCCAAATTTTCTCTCTGTTTAAGGCTCCAGTCTTATGGATGAAGCCTCCATGGTGGTTTGAAGGAGATGCCACCATGTGTCTTGCCTCATAACACAGCAGGGACCAAAGATTGCCAGCAGCCAGCCCTGAAAGCATTGCCTTGATGCCTTGAATTGGACTGTTTCCCAGTCTCAGACCATGAGTGAATAGTATAATCAGAAGCATTTCATGCTGTTTGCTTGAGCAGCCTAGGAAACGTAAACAACCCACCCTGATGCAATGTGGCCACAGTTTAAATAAAAATATATTTAAAAGGACCTACTGACAAATGGATCCATGCCCATAGATACAAGAGATTAAGACTTGAGCATGATTTTTGTGGAGGAACCAATTGGATCTGCAACAGTGTCTTTAAAGACCTTTGTCCTAAATGTGGTTTGTATGATTATTTTTATGTATACACCAGAGGAAGAGAATGTTGTCAAGAAAAGCATTGGGTGGAAAGTGAGAGAAAGCTATAAATAGTTACTGTTACAAAGTACTCAAAATGTGCATTGTTCTAGCACTTTACAGTGGATATCACTACTTAAATGCTCACAGGGCTCTGTGAGGAAGTTATCACCATTACTGAATTTTCTGGAGAGCAAAGCAAACCTGATAATTCATAAGTGTTTTATTTAAAAACAATCAATAAATAAAGAATATTTTAAAAGCCAAAAAAAAAAAAAAAAGAGAGAGAGAGAGAAGGAGAGAGAGATTCAGCATGACCCAGTATGAGCAGGCGGAGGTGCTCTGCAGAAAATTAGTGGAGAGTTTGATGGCAAATGACAGGCAGGCTGCTCTCATCTGGGATTGTGGAGGCCTTTCTCCAGAGCTGACCTTGGAGCTGCTATTAGGACAAAGGACAAAGAGAGGAAAGAGGTAATGTGCAGAGGTGGAGTGGGAGAGATACATCGGGACCCTGGGGTGGGGAGGGTCTCATGTGTTCCAGGATGCAGAGGAAAAGGGGCCAACCTGGGAGAGTTGGGATTCAAAGCCAGATCAGGTAAGACGTGGCATGACTCTCAAGTGGGGAAGGAGGGATGTGGTCAAATGGGGTAAAGGGGAATTTCCAGGTTATAATTTAGGTGACCTGGGCAGCTGCTGACAGAGACTGATGGACCCCAGGAGGCTCCTCCTGGACAGTGACAGGGTCACACAGGGGGCATCAGTCCAGCTCCCTGGTTTGTCCATATTTTCAAAGGCAGTTGAGGCTACTGGGCAGTGGGGTTGCAAAGCACCATGTATGCTGCCATAATTCCCCACCCTCCACGTGTCCTCTGAGCACCTGAACCCCACAAGAACCTCTGGACCTGGACTCCTTCTAGGGTCTACCTTGGCTGACCTAGAATTGCTTCCCAATGCTCTCAGGCTTTCTGAACTGGAAGGGAAAAGAGAGGGTGGGGGAGCACTTGGCATCCTGGGCTCATTTGTCTACAGTCGTCCTGGAGCTGGAGGGAGAGTTAGACACTGACAGGGGAACGGGTGTTTGTCTCACTTCCCCATCTGCGTGTGTCCTTATGAGCAGCACTGCTGTCCCTCAGCTGACAGTAATAGTCAGCCTCGTCCTCGGCCTGGGCCCCGCTGATGGTCAGGGTGGCATAATTACCCGATTTGGAGCCAGAGAATCTTTCAGGGATCCCTGAGGGCCGGTTGTTATTTTCATGGACGAGCAGCACAGGGGCCTGGCCTGCCTTCTGCTGGAACCACTGCACATACCTACCACCAATGTTGTCTCCTCCACAGGTGAGCCTGGGGTTCTGTCTCAGAGCTACTGAAACCAAGTGCGGCTGTGTCAGCTCGTAGGAAGCCACAGAGCCTGCAGGAGAGAAAGGGAGAGGTAGGCTGGACATGAGGGGCTCATCACCATGAGATGCCCCTCCTGCCTGTCCTGGACTGAGCTGCAGAGGGTTTGGGCGCCCACAGCACTGGCTCCCATCAGCCCCCACCCCGGTGGCCCATGGTCTGTGCTGGTAGATGGAGCCTCTGAAGGATGAGAGAAACCTGCCCCTCCCATGGCTGGTGAAGCATCCTAAGGGGCTCAGAGTCTGCTGAGGGGAAAGCACTGAGTAGGTGGGGGCCACCCTGTGTGCCAGCAACTGTGCAGTGAGCCAGAAGGGTGAGGAGAAGAGGGGACCAGGCCATGGCAGAGGTGCCAGGAGATTTGCTCCCTGAGGCCCTGAGGTGGTGATGGCTCTGCCCAGGGCTCTCTTATCCCCTGACTGAAAGAGCTTCTGGTTATGCAAATTCCTGTGAGCTGAGGGCTTGCTGCTGAGGGAGTGTGAGGCCCCCAGAGAAGGCTCAGCCCCCAGGGACACAGAGACAGGAGGGGCAGGCCCTCACCCCCACCCTCAGCCCAAGGGGTGCTCTTCTCCTTGCTGCTCCATGAGTCTGGGGTCTGTCTTCACCTTCACCCTCTGTCTTGGGTCTGCCCTGGGCTGACCTGGCCATGGCAGAGCTCATGGGGGTGCCAGGTTGTGTCTTCCAGGTATTCAAGGAACCTGCCCATGACGTATTCTGGGCCTGCCCTGGAGGTGGCCAGAGAGTCACAGGGTGATGCTGAGTGATGCTGGGACCACAGACCCTTGCTCTGCCTCTTCTGGTCTCAGTCTGGAGGTTGTTAACTTTTGTCCAAGCGCCAGAGGTTTCTTGTCAGTAATTGGATTGTCCTTGAGTCAAATGCAGTGTCTAATCTGAGCTCCTCCTTTGGAGGTTTTACATATGAGCCAGGTTAAAATTCCTTCTTGCCAAGCACACATGAAATATTCATGGATGCATTTAGGTACTAAAGTTTTCTGCCCTTGGCTGTGAGCCCATGAGGCAGGACTTGTGGGCTTTGCCTCAGTATCCCCTGTGTGGGGTCAGAGCCAGGTACAGGTCAGAGGCTTGTCTGCTATGTTAGAAATATTTGCTGAGGAAGAGATGAAAACAGGTTGAGAACTACAGGAGCACCCAAATAACAGTTCATTGTAATTAATTTTCTTTTACCTCATGGGGAAAATGTTATATGTTAAACATACACACACACACATACACACCCACACACTCACACACACGCACATTTAAGCCTACAAAAGTGTTAGAGCAACTCTAGAGGGCCAGGCAGTGAATCAAGAAAATAAATTTGACACCTGCTTCCTGAGAGAGACAGAAAACCCTGGTCCAGTTCCCTGTTGGGGGTGCTTTCAGGGAAGATGAGAAGCATGGCTGGGGCAGGGATGGAGAGGACTTGAGTATCTGGACCAGTAGTCAGAGGAAGAGGAAGAATCTAGGAAAGGCAAAGAGGAGACACACAGAGGAGAAGAATTTTACTATTAGAGTTATGGACGATCCTGTAGAGACAGCAGAATGCCTTTAATATCAAGTCTCAGAAACTTGTCGCAAAATCTAAATGACATTGGAATCCCCCTGATTCCCAGGGTCCAGTCCATCTCCAGGTGGCTTTGCCAGGTGACTCTCTACTGCCCCCTGGTGGCTGGTCATCATTGGCTGCTGCAGGCAGAGGAGGTGCCTTTGTGCAGATTGAGATTCAGACAGGTCCTACCACAGCTTTGACCTGTGAGGTTCTTTGTCCTTTCGATAGTCTGTCCATGGTCAAATCATAAGGGGTCTTCTCTCGCTCTTGGGTGAGAAGTCACTGGAGTGAAGGATCATGGAGTGAAAAGGGAAATCTGGGGTTCACATTTATCCATGATTTCCTTTGGGGGGTCTTTTTCCAGCTTTGAGGATGCTGATGTTCAGTACAGAGAACACTGGATGGGGTGTTGAGAAGATGTTGGAACTTCCAGACCTTCCTGAGCTCATGTCTGCATCACTCATCCCTATGATTTGGAGGCTCACTTGTGGGAATTGTCCGTTCATTGACCCCTGCAAATGTGAGAAACTTTGTCTACACAGCTCCCCACTGCATGGATGAGACTCAATAGATGAGAGATGGGTGTTGGAAGGCTCTGGAATATGTCCTGGGAAGACAGGGAGGGCTGGTGGGTTCTCACTGAAGAGGGAAATAAGGGTGGAATTGGGTAGCATCTTTGGTTGAAGAGAGGCCAGTTCCTGGACTGGGAGCTGTGCTGTGCTTCCCAGATCCAACCATCAACCCCCGGGGGCTGTGAGTGCTGCTGTCACCTTTCATCCCCACCCCCATTTGCCCTGTGGTAGTGATTATCACCTGAAGTCCAATGCAGTGTTATGAATATTTGCCCCTCTCCATAATGCAGGGAAATCTTGAAGAGCTTTCCCAGGCTCAGTGCTCCCCATAGGGTCAGCTAAGGTCTTTGTGGAGCATTCATCAAACTTGGTCACCCTCTGCTTGGTCCTGCATCCTTTACCTTTCACATGTGTTGGTTTTGGGAGCAATCCTTATTTGTTTTTTCATAAATTGAATATCTGTTTCACATAAAATATCCTGCAGAAGTCAGTCAGCAACTGTTGAATCCTGTTTGGTCAGATGCTACATTGTGATATTGGGACTGTATTACTAACTTAAACTAAAGACCCCAGAAAAATGGTAAGCAGAGCCCAGTGCATGTTGGCACAAGGTGGAAGGTGATGATTCAAACATTCACCAGTGAGGAACTGGGATCATAAGGCCAGAAATGCTCTGGGACTGTGAAGTTTGAGGAGCTGGAGAAATCATGGAGAAACTATGGAGAAACCATAGTAACTGTCAGCACAAGGGAATTGGCAGCTGTTACTGAAGGGACTTGACCCTTTGAAGCAAGACAATGAAGGATCCACGGGGATTATTCATCTATTAAACAGTAAGAATTGGAGCCAGAGGACGTCCCAGGAAGCATAAAGGGGTATAAAAGAAACTTGTATCTCCTATAATTGGAGCAGAAACAGCTAAGGATCATGTTGAATCCTTAATATGAGAATTTGGGTAAAGGTTCATTTGATTCTTGGTGAAAACAAGATGTATTTTGCATTGTGAAGGCCCTTATTGGGCCAAAAAGGGACAAAACTTCGTAATGAGAAGTCATGGATCTTAAGATTGCAGTGAAACTTCTGGGCTTCACCTTCTTGATCGGACGTCTTCTTTAGTTTGCAGAATCTCTACAGGGAGCTGTAGACTTGTGGGGTAAGATCTATCAGAGTAGGAAAGGCCAAGTGATTCGAGTGTACCCCCAATCCCACCCCATCAATGAGAGTGAAATAAAGCATGTCACAGTGAGATTGGGGAATGATATAAATTAGTTCCAACTCTAAAAACATAAGAATCCACACGTTGAGGTATGTATTTATTTTTTCATTTAATTTATTGTTCTGGCCCCTCGAAAAGCTGAATGAATCTTTGGAGGGAAAGTGAATGACCACAGATCTGGCCAAGCAGTTCCTTTGCAATCTCTGTACTACATGCAGTGTCCATCAAGAGTAGAACAATGTGGCCACAGTTCCGTGTTTTGCAGCCAAAAATGTTTTATATGAGTTCATTCGAGCCCATCAGAAATTAGGAAGAGAAACTGTGAGCAATGACTTGGAGTAAACAGGAAATTATGTCCATGTGAATTAGTAGGCTCCATTCTGCTCAGTGTGACCAGGGCAGGGAGAGAGGGCCCAGGTGAGGCAGGCTGGGGTGGAGGGTTTGTGTCTCACTTCCCCATCTGCCTGTGTCACTGTGAGCAGCATTATTGTTACTATCCAATGACTGACAGTAATAGTCAGCCTCGTCCTCGGCCTGGGCCCCGCCTATGGTCAGGGTGACCGTGGTCCCAGAGCTGGAGCCGGAGAATCGGTCAGGGATCCCCGAGGCAAGTTTGTTATCCTCATAGATGAGCAGCACAGGGGCCTGGCCTGGCTTCTGCTGGTACCAATGAGCATATTTTTTTGTGAGTATCTCCCCAGAGCAGGTGAGCCTGGCCATCTGTCCCAGGGCCACAGACACTGAGGATGGCTGCGTCAGCACACTGGAGACCACGTAGCCTGCAAGAGGAAGAGAGGTGGGCTGAAGCTGACAGTCTCATCTCTGGGAACTCCCTGTCTTCCCTTACTGGGCAGATCTGTAGGGATTCAGTAGGCTCCCAGGACACCCCTTTCATCAGCACCAGCCCCCTCTTCCATGGGTTTTCTGTGCATGGAGCCTTGGAAGAAAAGAGAAAGACCCAGCCCCTTCTCTAGGCAGGTGCAGGACCACCCGGGGCTCACAGTCCGATGAGCAGAGTGTGGGGGGATTTCTGCCCCACTGGCCCCTGTCCACAGCATGAACATGCCCTGGTGAGCTCAGAGTTAGGCCACGCTTGACCCAGAGGGGCTTGAGATAGAGACGTGATCCTGTGTGGCAGCACCTGTGCAGTGAGCCAGGAGGGTCAGGAGGAGAGGGGTCCAGGCCATGGTGGAGGTGCCCTGAGACCTGCTATCTGAGGCCTGAGGATGGGCTGGTTTCCCCCCAGGCCTCTCTTATCCACTAGCTGAAGAGACCTTCCAGTTATGCAAATCAGTGTGAGCTCAAGGGCATCTCCTGAGGGAGCTTTGTGGGTTCTAGAGGAGGGCTCAGCCCCAAGGGACACAGAAAAGGGAAGGGAAGTCCTTGCAGACCCCACCTGTACCCCATTGGATTCTCTTTCCCCTGCTGTTCCAATGAATCTGGACCCCATCTCCATCCCCAGACATCATCCTGGCCTTGTCCTGGGCTGTCCTGGCCATGGCAAAGCTCAGCAGGTTCATCTATTTGTGTTTTCCAGGCAACCTGAAGTCCCTGTCCATGGGGTGAACCAGGGCCTTTTGAGATGGCCAGAAAGTCATAGGCTGACGCTGGGCGATCCTGGGACGCCAGACCCTTGCTCTACCCCATCTGGTCTCAGTTGACAGGCCAGTAATTTTGGTCCAAGACACAGAGCTTTCCTGCCCATATTCATTTTGTGATTGAATCAGAGGCGGGGCCTTTTGGAGGCCTACGTGGGAGTCAGATTAAAATTCCTCCATGCCAAGTGCACATGAAGGTCTTCAAAGATCCATTCAGCTGCTGTAGGTTTCTGCCCTTGGCTGTGAGTTCCTGAGACAAGTTATAGGTGTTTTGCCTCCATATCCCTGTGTGAGATCAAATGATTGTGTCTCTGTATGAAATATTTGCTCATTGAGTGAATGAAAGGAAACCAGGATGAAAATTGTATGAATGCCATGATTATAATTTTATTGTAATGAATTTCTATTCACTTCATGGGAAAATTTATTAAGCAAAAACACACCAACAAATAAGCATATTTAAGCCTACAAATGGTATAGTGCAAATCTTGTGGCAGACACTAGAAAACAGGAAATATAATTGGCATCTGTTTCCAGGAGAGAAAAAAAAATCAGATCCAGTGCCCTGTGGGATGTGCTTTCATGAAAAGTGAGATGCAGGGCTGGGGAGGGGTTGGAGGAAACCTGATGCCTGGACCTTCATCCAGAGAAAGAGGCATCATCTCCAAGAGCCAGAGAGGAGACACACAAATCAGACAAACATCTACATCAGTGTCATGATGAACTTGTAGAGAAAGAAGATCTCCTTCTCCTTTAGGTGTGAGATCAGTGTCACTAAAAACCCTGCACATTGTAATCTACCTGATGCCCACGTCCATCTCTATCTCCTGTGGCATTGCCAGGTGACTCTCTGCTGCCTCCTGGTTGCCATTCTGCACTGGCTGCTGCAGGCTCAGGTGTGTCCTCGTCTATGTTGAGGTTCAGAACCTCCTGGTCAGGTCTGAGATTCCCTGTTCCATGGATAGCTGGCTGAGTGTAGGAATTGCTCTTCTCTGTGTCTCCCCACATGTCTCAAGACCTGGAGCCAAGGCCTCAGATTATTCATGAAAATATGCAGAGTCCCATACAGATGATAAGGGGCAGGGCTGACCCAAGCACCTGCACATATCCATGTGGTATGTGGCCTAGTGTCACAATAAGGAACGCAGGAGCACAGATTGGCTCTGACTGCTTCTGGCTGAGCCACCAACACCATTGTGAAGTGGTGTTTACTGCTGTGAAAATCAAGGACACGTGGAAGACAAGTGTTCTAGGTCACAGCCCAGGGAGCTGAGGCACAAGGAGGGTAGGAAACAATCCTAATGGGAATCGGAACAGGACTCAGGTCCACACTCCATGCCAAGGCTTCCTCCAGCCCATCATGAAGCAGGGGAAATATTGGGTTTCACAAAACAGTGCAGTCAGGTTGCACCAAACTGGTTTGAGTGTTACAGCCCTACAGCCTGGGGCATTGTTTTGAGTTTTCCTAGCTTGGTTCAGAGTCCCATCACAGATCACTGAGGAGCCATTTATGTCTCTAGAAACAATTGATAGAGGGCATTCCTGGCTTCTGCTGGGATGGCATCTCTCCCAAGGCCATGTTCCTGCAGGGAGAGGAGAGGTGAAGTTGAAGGTCCATTCCCAGAGGTCCCACCTCTGGAGCATCTCCCAGGCTGGGCTGAGGTCAGACCCAGGACAGGTTCCTGGAAGGGCTGAGGCTTTGAGTAGGGCGTGAGTGGGCAGCACCTGTGCAGAGAGTGAGGCGGTGAGCAGGGAGAGGAATGGGCTTTGGATGACATGCTCTGGAGTTATGTCCCTGAGGCCCCACAGCTGGGCAGGGCTCCCCAGGCTCCTCTCTTCCTGCAAGGGAGAGGCTCAGTAGGTTGGCTGCAGTTAAGTAGGTGCTACTCCAGATGGTTCCCAGAGAAGCCAAGGTGGTCCCAGTCAGGAGGGAGATGGGGAGGGACGGGACTGCTTCTTCAGACTCTCCATGGAGCCCCACAGTCTTTTCTCAGAATGAGGAAGAGCCTTCCACCCTTAGCTTCAATGAGAGTTTGCCTTTAAAGAATTGATGTCTCTGCCCCATTTCCTGCCCAGTGCTGGCTTCTTGCTGTGAATGTGACGGCTAAACTGCCCCCTGAAGATGTAGGTGACCGTGACAGATGCAAGAATAACGAGCAGGAAGGACTTTTCCATGAGAAATACTGACAAAGTGAGCCACAAATTTCTGAATATTCCATTTAAATACTGATTGCATTTTGAATAAATGAGCCAGTTTTTAAAGAAAGATGCAGACCTTATGAGCATTGCAAATGAAATGTATGAATGAATGATTAAAACACACTAAAATAATTTGCTCCCAGAGTTTCTTAGAAATGCCCACTAATTAAATTTGAGTGAAAAACAGAAAGGGGTACCAGGATTTATTACCAATTGGGTCAGAAAGGCATTGATCCAGGTAAGGGGTTTGGGCAGGTGGCATGTGGTGTTTCCAGGAGGACACACCGAAGAACGACATGAGAGGTTCTCATCAGATGCTCCTCGGATACTCAGGTCATATCCAAGAAGCCTGCATGCGCTCAGGCTTGTCCCCTGGTGCCACCCTGGCCCTCCTGAAGCTAAAGACCGGAGCGGGTATTTTCTCCGATACCCCCTTGTCTGCTCAGTGTCTGGGTAGGGACTTCAGCTTCCCAGTGTCTCAGGGCCTGGCCTCCTGCAGAGAGCCTGGGCAGGCAAGGGGAGGAGCCCGGAAGTGGGCAGCAGGTAGTGCCTGGGAAAAGGGCAGGGCTAGGACGACGCAGAATCTATGGAGTTTTGGGAGGCCCCAGAGGATCTTGGGAAGCTCAGGTCAACACCTACCATGGGAGGGAGGAGCCTGGGAGAAGATGGATGGTCCTGGGCCAAGGCAGGGCCAGGCTTCCACCCATCACAGGCAGTCAAAGGATCTGGAGAAGTGGGTTTTCTCCACATGCATCTTGCCCCTCAGATTGGTGAGCCAGGATTTTTGGAAGTTAGATACTGTATAAGCATTGCAAATAGAATGAAAGAAAGAAAAAATGAATGAATGAATGAATGAAATGCTTTCTTCAATATTCAAATTTGCCCCTGAGAGTTTTTTAGGAATATGCCCTAACTAAATTCAAGTGAAAAATAGAAGGGAGCACCAAGGTTTGATATCATTTAGTTCAGAAAGTACTTGATCCTTTTAAGGGGATTTGAGGAGGTGAAGTGAGGTGTGGCCAGGAGGAAACACTGAAGAATGACAGGAGAGGTTCTTATCAGATGCTCCTAGGAGGTCTTGCTGGGACATGCCAGGTTGTATCCGTGAGGGCTCCAGGGGCTCAGGCCAGTCCCCTGGCACCTATAAGTCTATCATGGGGCCTGAGGATCAGAGCAAGTGTTTGTTATGACGATCTTGTGTCTGCTTGTATCTGGGTGGGGACCTCAGCTTCCCAAAGTATCTCTGGCCCTGTGAGTGGGCAGCAAGTACAGCCTGGGTCCACAGCACAGACAGGTCGAGGCGGAGACTATGGAGATTAGGGAGGCCGCAGAGGATCATGGGAAGCTCAGGTCCACACCTGAGGTGGGAGGGAGGAGCTTGGGAGGAGAAATGGAAGGTCATGGGACAGAGCAGGGTCAGGCTTCCATCCATCACAAGCAGTCAAGGACAGTGAGATGTGTGTCCTCTCCACCTGCAGCCTGCCCCCAAGCACCCTCAGAGGGTTCCTTCAGGCCATTGTATCTACCAAGGTGTCAAATGAACTCGCATAACATTGGATTAAATGTCTCAACACCTCTCATTCCTGTACAAAGATCTGTTTATATCTTTATTGCTTTACAAAATTACTAGACTACCTAATAATTATCATTTCTAATCCTGCAACAAATATTTTGTTGGTTCTAAGAACTTAGAGCTCCTGTGCCAATGTGACCACACTGTTAGATCCAGGAAATTCTTTCCCAGGAGCACAGGATATAAATGTATAGCGAATGTCAAGCTTTGCTTTAGGAAATTGCTGGACCCCAGTTACCAGATAAACCATTTCCTCATCTGTGTGAAGATTTCGAAGCTGAGAAAACAGATCAACTATCATGTAAATGTTTATTTAGCAACACTTGCTTAAAACTTTCCCTTCACCTGCATAATAATCCTGCTGTTTATTCCAAAAATAGGACTCAATTTTATTTACTTTCATGGATAAAAAACCTGCCTTACATGCTGAAGTACAAAAACCAATGGCCCATTCTCACTGACCTGATTTTGTGATAATCAGGGTAGGCTAAATATTTGCTATATTAGAAACCATGCATGTGTCCCCAGACCTAGTTTTTCTCCCTAGGTCTGGTTTTTGGAATGCTGGTGATAAACTAAGCCTGATTTATTATATGACCATCCTGTTTGGGGAAAGACTGTAACTTTGGGTATCTTTGGTCAACCTTAAGAGATATAGCAGGGGGACAGATGTGGCTCAGCTGGATGGGTGTCCGTCTCCCATATGGAGGGACCTGAGTTAGATCCCCGGGACGTCCCGGTAAAAATTAAAAAAAGAAAAATATAAAAGCACGTGGGGCCCCCCTGCGCAGGTGCGCCACTAGGCAATGCAAGCGGGTGCGCCTCCAGGCCCCGCGACTGGGTGAGCCATCAGGCCCTGTCCGCGGGTCAGCCGCCAGGCCCTGCAAGCAGGTAAGCCATCAGGCTCCATGAGCCACGCAGCAAGATGATGGCATAACAGTAGAGTGACACAAAGGAGAGCCAAGATGTGACGCACCGAAAAACCAGGAACTAAGGTGGCACAGGCAGTAGGATGCCTCTCTCCCACATCAGATTCCGAGAATCAAATCCCAGTGAAGACAGGAGGAGAAGGATGAGAAGAGAGGGCAGGAAATGGACACAGAGTTGCCCAGTAAATGGACACAGAAACAGCAAAAACGTGTGTGTGTGTGTGAAAATGGATAAAAATAAATAAATAAGTAAATAAATAAATCCTTAAAAAAATGTAAAGGGGAGGAAGATACGGACTATAGTTAGTAGCAATACTTTGACGATGCTCTTTCATGATTTGCTAACAAATGTTTCAGAACAATGCAGGGTGTTTGGGGTTGGGGGGGTGATGTGTGGGAGCCCTGTATGGTGTTATGCATGTTTGTTTTGCAGGTCCATGATGTTTACTGAACACTTATAGCTTATGTATATTCATGTATGAATGATATACTTCAATAAATTGTGTTTTAAAAAGAAAAAAAAAAATGGCCCAAAATTATGCAGCTCTGCCCACCCCTTATGAGGACTCACTAGGACTGTGTCAGAGTAGGGTTCTCCCTGAATCCTAGGACATAGTGTACCTGTTGAACTGGTTTTCTGATGGTGTTTGAGAGGCTCGATGTTGATAAATCAAAATGACTGGATCAGTTTATAATGGAACAAGCTGACCCCTGACCATGGACAGGAAGGTGCTGTACCTTTTAGGGAAGTAAAGGCAGAGGCAGGACTAGAAGGTTCTACCCCATATGAAGCTCCATCCTGCTCAGTGTGACCAGCACAGGGAGGAAGGGAGGCCCCTGTGAGAAAGCCTGGGCGGGCAGGTTCTTGTCCCACTTCCCCATCTATCTGTGTCACTATGACTCACTGCCAGCTGCTCCCACTGCCATCAGTGCTGGCACAGTAATAGTCAGCCTCGGCCTTGGCCTCAGTCCTGCTGATGGTCAGGGTGGCTGTGTTCCCCAACTTGGAGCCTGAGAACCACTCAGTGATGCCTGAGGGCCGGTTGCTATAGATTATCACAGGGGACTGGCCTGGCTTCTGCTGGTACCAGTCAGCATATTTAACCCCAAGGTTGCCCCCGAGCAGGAGATCATGGCAGTCTGTCCTACGGCCACTGAGACAGAGGACGACTGCATCAGCACGTAGGAGGCCACAGAGCCTGTAAGGAAAGGAGGAAAATATGGATGAGGCCGATGAACTCAGTCCTGGCAGATGAGTCACTCCTAGGATGGGTCTGGGTGATCTCAGGGCTTGGGACAGTCCTTGCTCAGGTTCATGGGGGGCTCAGCTTGTGGGTGGGGACTAGGGGACATCACCTGTGCAGAAGGTGAGAAGGGTGAGCGGGGGAGCCGTCCAGGCCATGGTCCACACACCCCAAAACTCTGCCACTTGAGGTCACAGCAGGGCAGGGCTCCCCCAGCCTCTTTTATCCCCCTGGGGAAGGGCAGGCCCAGGGATGTAAATCAGACCCACCCTCATTGGGCAGCCTGGGACAGCAGCTGGGGTTGTAGGAAGAGACCTGTCCCCAGAGAACCAGAGAGGGGCCTCCCCTTTGCACTGTCACCTCCACAGATTCCTCCTCCCCAGGCTGGGAGACCCTGACTCAGCCTCACTGCCTAGGAGGAGGTCCCTTGATCCATGAATGTCAATCCTCCCTCAGCCTTCATTCTATTCTTCGTTCCTTGCCTGCTCTGCCCATGGTTGACTCAAACACCATTCCTTACAACTGGAATCTTGATCTCTGAGGTGGTAGAAATTGCAGCAGAGTGCATTTCCTACCTCTTTCAGCACCTACAAATTGTACAAATGGGGTTACAGGTGAAATTCTGCCTCTTCTCTCTGGATAGAGAAAGTATTGAAAGTCAGCAGGTAGCAGCAGAGGAGCCAGTGGAGACGCCTCCTGAGCTCTGCTTCCTGAGTCCCCCAGCTGGGACCATATTCTGTGACATTCCCTGCCCAGGTGATCACTCACAGCTGCTGCTGGGAGCTTGTTCTATTGGAGTCTGTTCCTCGGACATGATGGCTGCAGCCTGAGGGGGTGGCTGGAGGGTCCTCACCTGCCAGTCTCAGGACTCAGTCTTGACACCTGAGGACCCCCACCCACCTCAGTGCTCTTTTGCAAGGAGTTTCCACCTGGGCAGCCTTAGCCTTTCCTGGATGTTCCCACGTGCAGCATTGCTGCCCCCTGCTGGTGGAGAAGGACCCGGATGGGGCTCCTTTCCTCCAGGTTGCCCCAAAGCACCTCTCACCTGAAGGAGTCTGCACCTCGCTGCTCAATAGAATTAAGGTGTGACCTTCAGTATCTACTCACCAAATGAAAAAAGAAACAGGCAAATAAATATTAATTACATTTTATTCAATCCAATATATCAAAAATAGCATCATTTCTTTATTTAAACAATGTAAAAGTATTAATGAGATATTTTACATTCTTTTTTCACAATAAGTCTGAAATCTGATGTGTATTGTATATTTGTAACTCCTATCAGTTTGGAATCAAACTTTGAATCGGAAATACTTGGACTGTATTAAGGTTTCATGAAATTTACAGTTGTTAGAGTATATTTACATTCTATGTCTTTAAAATATATTTAACATTTTACCAAGAACTGAATAGAGTTCCAAAGTATCATTTCCCTTAATATTCAAACTCATATTGACAAAACTGGGTCCCTTTCTTAAAGGAATTGATTTGACACTGAGGCAGAAGCTCAGCAGTTTCAAATCATTATGCTTGCCCCAATTAATTAACTTCACCAAATCTTGCATCATCTCATTATCATGAACACTCAATTCAAAAGTAATTGTAGATATTTAAAAGCAGCTCTCAATGGCTCCACATAAACATATGTTTTCTAGACTTTTAGTCCATTTTTGCTGCCAATTTAAAAACTCCTGCCAGCTCAGCTCCAATGCTTGGAGTTTAAACGATGTTCATTCATATGCAGTGGGGCATAGATGAGAAAATATTCATCACGATGCCATTGTTCTTTTATTTGATTATTGACTATGCGGCAAGCATTCTTTGAGTTTAAAGAAAATCTTGGATAGCAGTTCACAGTGCAGTACAGTCTGTCAAAGCCTTTCACAACTGAATCAACTAGTGTTAGGAAAGAGCCCCAGATCTTTCCATTAGTTGTTTTTATTTCTTTCAACAGTTCCATGAATGCATGGTGATTCCCAATTCTTGCATGGATGCTCAGATTAATTTTAACCACCGGATCCAGAGCTTTTCATAGAGTCTGCTGGAGATCACTCAGCACAACTATTTCAAAGGTTTATAGAAAGAAGGGCTCAGTAAGGAAAACATCAGCCTTTCCTCTTAAAATTCCAATAAATCTGTTTTTCTGATCTATCATAGATGAAATATAGTCTATTTTGAATATATACCTTTTCATATACACCTTACATTCTGTTGAGGCAGATATAGTTTCTAAACATTTCTATGCAACACATTTGGTGTTTTCAGGCTGCAGTGCATTGTAGATTTGGGGTCCTTAGAGACATAATAATGTATTAACTGCATCATGTCTCTTAAATAGCACAAAGTAAAGCTAAAGAACAGTTCTTGCAAATTTGGAATTTTGAGCATATTATTCTTTGAGATAATAACCAAGGTCTTGTTTCTAATGGGTTTGGTGGTATAATTGAGGAGCTTTTATTTTTCCTAAAACAGGTTTAAGATTTTGTGCATAATAGTCTCAAAATATGTATAAATGGAAAATGATGTTTTTGTTCAAGAATGCAAGAAGGAGAGTTTCAAATAATCATTTAAATTTTTTGTTGTGGAAAACATAATTCTGATTTCAGTTGATTAATTCTTTTTTGTCTCAGAGAAAACTTCTTATCAAATTCACTGTGTATTTGCTCATATGTCTTCCTCTGTGTCCACTTTGCAAACTTTACTTGTATTATCCAAAGAATAACTGAATGCATTTGCCATGTATTGTGCACTTTCTATGTAACTGCTTTTTAAAATTTTTGTTTCTTTTTATAGAAAACTGCAGTGAATGCTAAATGTCCACCTTTACAATAAACACACACAGTGAGGGTGACTCACACTAAAACAAATCATACTTCTGATCACCATTATTTTTCTGTTTGGGACTGTTTTAAAGCTGTTTTTTTTTTGTCACAAAAACAGGCTGTACCTATACAAAGGCTCAAAGTAGGCCATCATTTCAAACAAAAAGGCGATGATTCACAAAAGTCTATGAATATAACATGTAACTAGTTGATACAGATCTAATAGGATTTGTTAAAATCAGTCACATCTAATAACACATCTGAAGTGTCCTTGCATCAAATATCACGTGAAGAAAAGAAGACTTGATCAACGTCTAAAAAAGTGAGTTTTTTCATAGACAATCTGACAAGTTACCATAAAAAGTGTTTCCTGAGACATAAGGAATTGCAAAATTATTCTCCTTGAACCATTTTAAGTTCAACTTTCCACTCAATAAAATAGCTGAGAATCAGGAATTGAGAAAATATACTGGAGTACAAACAGCTTGTGAAACTTAATACTTTTTTTTGCATCATGAGAGGGTTCTGCTGAGCCTCAGCCAACCTGCCCACCCAGCACACAGTTCAGGTATGAGGAAGCACTTCTCTGTCCAGGAGCTGTGCTGTCTCCCATCCTCTGCTTGCAGGGGTCTAACAAGGCAGTTTTCTCCCCCCATTTTGAGTAATTCAATCTTCCTAAAATCTTCCCCAAAGAGGTCACCAGCCCATGGACCGAAGGGGCAAGAGTCATAGGAGGGGGGTTTCCTCCATTACATTTTTTATTTCAATGTCTGGAGCTCCTGATGCAACATTCTAGAGCAAGGTGCTCAGGACCTGCTGAGCCCAAAGGCCTGAGAAAGGAAACGGAGCTATTTATTCATGTGGTTTGAGCCACATTCACTAGGAATGCCCCTCGCCTCACCTGCATGGTAGTAAATTCATTGATGAGGTGGCGGTTCTCTTCACTGAGATGGTAGTGCAAGGATACACAGTCGCTCTGATACAGCAAGTCCTGCAGGTGTAGATCCTCTGCACACCCAGGGGCTGCTCTGTACCATCCTGCAAGTACGGGTCATGAAGCAGGACACTGAACCCAAAGGCCGTGGCTCCAACAGCAACTGCCTGCCCCATGTGACCAAAGCCGATGAGGCCCAGGGTCTCCCCATGGATGTGGGCTGCACCCGAGGCCACCTCACGGATCTGGTCAACGCTCTGGACCTGCGTGCCTTCCCTCAGTGCCTGCTACAACCACGTGTTCCCCGGTACAGGGTGAGGACGTGTCAGATGGTGGAATCCACAGTCTCTTCCACCACTGCTGATGAGGTTTTGCACACGGCGATGCCTTGATGTCTGACACTGTTTGAGTCTTTTTTTGGTTTATTGTTCTAGTTGTGGCAGTAGCTTTGTTTCTAGATCTTCATGGAAAGCTCTCAGATTAAAGAATTGATTTCTTTCTCTATATCTATAACATCAGTATCTACACATATAAATTTCCCCCAGAGCTCTGCCTTTGATTCATCCTATCCATTTTATGTACACTTTTCATTTCATTTTCATACCTCTGTATGTATTTCCTAATCTCCATTTGTTTTTTGAACCATTACTATTTCTTTCCAGATAAATGTGCATTTGGTTTTCTTTCTGTTATTGATTCTAGCTTAATTTCACTGTGTTTTGAGAAAATGTTTTCTATTTCGAATTCCATCTTCAGAATGACGGGTTCCCTGAACTCCCCTTTCTTCCAGGGGACGTCGTCCATCCCGGTCAGTCAGGGGTCAGGGCCGTCATCAACCACTGTCCTCCCCTCAGTGCAATTCAGGGTGAAGATCTTAAATAAACTCAAACATCACCACGGTTTGCTGTGCCGAATGAATGGTCCTAACATGTACGCTGACCACAGTCCTGCCCTGCAATCACTGAGTCTTGGGGTGGAGATTGCACACAGCCCTGTCTTTGGTATCTCTTTGCAATGTTTTGTAGCAGACAAAGCTTCCAAAGAAACTTGTTTGAAAAATGCTGGGCAGGAGAGGATCACTGCAAAATGGGATGGTGGGATGTTTGTGTCCTGATTGGTGACACAAGTCACAGCTGTGGTAGGAATTCCTGTGCAGGTCAGGAAATGTGATGGTGAAATGGGGAGGGTCATTAACAGTTTTCTCCTCTTTGAAAACAATGATGGCTTTAGTAGAACAAAGTGTGTGTTTATACATCTATAGAAAGACAGAGAGAGAGAGAGAGAGAGAGAGGATTCAGCATGGCCCAGTGTGCACACGGGGAGGTGCTCTGCAGAAAATGAGGGGAGAGTTTGACAGAAAATGAGGGGAGAGTTTGATGGAAAACGACAGGCAGGCTGCTCTCATCTGGGGTAGGGGAGGCCTTTCTCCAGCGTTGATCTTGGAGCTGCTATTAGGACCATAAGAGGAAAGAGGTAATGGGCAGAGGGTGGTGGGAGAGCTATGTCAGGGCCCTGTGGGGGAGGTTTGTATGTGTTACAGGATCTGGGAGAAAAGGGCCAATGGGAGAGTTGGGATCCAGAGCCAGATCAGGGAGGATCTGCCATGACTCCAAAGTGGGGAATTAGGGGAAGTAGGGATGTGTGGTCAGGTGTGGTAAAGGGGAATTTTCAGGTCATAAGTCAGGTGACCTGGGCAGCTGCTTAGTAGGGACTCATGGACACCAGGAGGCTCCTCCAGGGCAGTGACAGGGTCACACAGGGGACATCAGTCCAGCTCCCTGGCTCCTCTGTATTTTTGCTGGCAGCTGAGGACACTGGGCAGTGGGGTTGCCAAGCCCCATCAATGCTGGCACCACATGGCCTGTGAGCCCCTGAATCCTGTATGAAGCTCAAGTCCTGGCCCCTGTCTGGGGTCTCCCTAGAGTGACCCAGAATTGCTTTCCCCAGTGTTCCTCAGACTTGCTGAACTGGAAGGGAAAAGAGAGGGTGGGGGAGCCTTGGCAGCCTGGGCTCATTTGTCTACAGGGGTGAAGAGAGAGTAATACACTGACAGGGGAACAGTTTTTTGTCTCACTTCCCTGTCTGCCTGTGTCACTGTGAGCAGCATCACTGTTACTATCCCACACCTGACAGGAATAGTCAGCCTCGTCCTCGGCCTGAGCCCCACTTATGGTCAGGATGGCCGAGTTCCCCGAGTTGGTGCCGGAGAATCGGTCAGGGATCCCCGAGGGCCGGGTGTTACTATAATAGATGAGCAGCACAGGGGCCTGGCCTGCCTTCTGCTGGATCCACTGCACATTATAAGTGCCAATGTTGTCTCCCCCACAGATGAGCCTGGTTGTCTGTCCCAGGGCCACGGACACTGAGCGTGGCTGGGTCAGCTAGTAGGAGGCCATGGAGCCTGTAAGAGAGTAATGATATTGGGGTGTGAGACACAGGAGACCCCAAGCCTGCCTCCCTGACCTGAGTTCCAATGAGTCCAAGGTCCCACAGGCCACCCCTCTCCATCAGCCCTTCCCCAGAGCCCCAGTTCCTTCACTGCCAAGAGCAGCTACCCAACCCCAGACCCGCTGAGCTCAGAGTCAGGGCCAGGCTTGGCTCAGAACCCTGGGGGCTTAGAAGTGGGTGTGACCTGGGTGGCAGCACCTGTGCAGTGAGCCAGGATTGCAAGGAGGAGAGGGGTCCAGGCCACGTGGAGGTGTACTGAGATCTGCTCCCTGAGGCCCTGAAGTAGGGCTGGATTCCCCCAGGCTTTTCTTATCCCCTGGCTGAAGAGACCTTCATGTTATGCAAATCAGCCTGAGCTCAGGGCTTGCTGCTGAGGGAGCTTTGTGGCTTCCAGAGGAGGCTCAGCCCCCAGGGACACAGGGAGGGGAGGGGCAGCCCTTGCAGGCCCCACCTTCAGCCCAGGGGATTCAGCTTCCCCTGTAGGCCCCATGAGTCTGGGCATTGTCTGCCCTCAGACTTCATTCTGGTCTCACCCAGGGTTGACCTGTAGAGTTCACAGGGGATTTCTCTTTGCATTTTCCTGGGAACTTGAAATCCCTGTTCATGGGTGACCCTGATCCCTGTCCTGGAGGTGGCCAGAGAGTCTCACAGTGAAGCAGGGCATCCCTGGGACTCAGGGCCTTCCTCTGCCCAATTCTTACACTGGAGGGGGGTTAATTTTGTTCTAGGACCCAGAGCTGTCCTGTCCATGCATTTTGTGGAGGGTTCTGATGCCAGATCTAGTCCCAGCTCCATCTTGGGGAACTTCAAATACGACCTCTCCTCTGACCATCCAGAACCCAATGCAGGGGCCTCCTCGTCTCCATCCTGTACTTGGCAATAAGAGAGTAATAAGAGCAGGTGCTGATCCCCCCAACTGTGTGGCAGAACCAGATTAAAGCTTATTCCTTGCAAGTGCTCCTGGAGGGTTTCAAGATTCATTGAGGTAAGATCAGTTTCTGTCTTGCCCTCTGAGGCAGGTCATGGGTGTTTGCCTCAGTATCCCCAGTGTGGCATCAGGGCCAGGTAGGAATCAGGTGCTGTCTGTGTGTAATTAATTGTATGAAGTGGGCTATAATCCCCAAGGACACACAGGGAATATTTTATATAATTATATTGTATTAAGTTGCTGGATAAAATACACCAAGTAAGAACATTTTCTTTTAATTAATCACATCCACAAAAGTTTATTTGGAAACTAATACGTTCCAGGTACTGGGAAATTTTGAAGAATAAACTTGAACACTTGTCTTTGGAAAGAGACAGAGAAAGCCCAGGGACAGGGGCTGTGGGCGGTGCCTCCTGGGAGGTGAGAAGCAGTTGTGTTTGCAGGACAGGCAGTTCTCGGCAGCAAAGGGGTTGGATGTGCAAATTTGGGATCACAGGAAGACCGGGCATTTGGGACCACTTTTAGCATGACTGGGGTGGGCTGGGAGGGGGGCAAGTATCTGAAAGCATACTCAGAAAATAGGCACCATCTACACAATTGAAGCCAGAAGAATTCATGCATCAGTGGCAAGGTCATTCCTGTAATGAATGAAGGACACTTTCTCCTTCAGCTCTGAAGTCAGTGTCAATAACCTTCCCTGTATATTGGAATCCTCTTGATGCGCAGGTCCAGCCCCATTTCCAGGATGCTTTGCCAGGTGCCTCCCTGCTGCCCCCTGGTGGCCGTTCTGCACTGCCTGCTACAGGCAAAGGGGTGACTTGTCCAGGTGGAGATTCAGAACCTCCTGCTCAGGTCCACAATTCACTGGTCTGGGGACTCTTGGCTCTAGGAGAAGAAAGACTTAAGACTCCTCCAGCTTATAGGCCGTGAAACAGGGGCTGAAGTTACCTATGAAAATATGAAATAAATAATCACATATGCAGGGGAGTGGCTGGGCAACCTGAGCAACTGTACAGCTCTCTGAGTGGTGGGTGGTCATGCGGGTGGTCCTGGGATTTGGCCCTGGGGCGTCAGGACTCAGGGATTTGCTCTCACTGCCGAGGACTGTGGGTGCAAGGCCAGTGAGGGGTGGTGGTGTTTATGTGACCAAAGACAGAGGCGGGAGAACATCTGCCAATGTGCACTTATGCACACCCTCTTTGGTCTGGCAAACAGCCCAGGACCTGGGGACTCAGCACTGACCAGACAAGGACCCAGTTCCCAGAGTGTCCCATCTTCTGGGTGGGTTTCTCTGCAAACCAAACAGTTGTTTCCAATCACCTTCTCATTGTATATTGTCTCCTGTAGTTATTTAAAATCCAGAGCTTGACTCACCCTGGTTCCTTGGACCCGGAATTGACTGTGTGACCAGCTCTGAACATTGGGATGTAAGGATCAGTTTGATGGGTTGTTTGAGTAATGCTGGTGCTTGTGAAGGAAAGAAGCAGACTAGATTCGTGCAACACATTTCCTATTGGATGTGGGACTGAAGGCTGGAGTTGAAGCAGCCATTCTGTGATCTTAAGGCAGCACAAATGAAAGGAAAGTCAGCATAGTGCATAGAACAGACAATTAGTAAAATTCTGCATCTCTCACAGATTTCTCAGTAACTGGAGAACAAATACCATCTACGTCCAGACTTCTTTTCTGGGAGAAAAATAGCCTCCTGCTTGTTCATGCCTTTTTTAATTCTAAAAATTCCTGACTGATTTAGGGAACTATTTAAAGCAAATAAGTCACTTAATAAAAATAATGATAATAAAAGAACCACAGCATTGTAGATACTATGTAGACAATTAATACTTAAGACAAAAAAGGCAGGCAGGCTGCACTGTAATCTGTGGATGAGGGGGAGGGAAGGCTTTCTGTGGAGGTGACTGGAGATGCTGTGGGGACTTGCAGAGGAAAAGAGCCCCACGCAGTGTGTGGGGTTAGAGCTGTGCCAGGGCCCTGTGGGGAGGACACTGATATGACTGGAGGATCAAAAAGAACAGGGGCCAATCACACGGGGGCTGTGATTCCAAACCATTTCAGGTCCAATGTGACATTTGCTTATGAGTGAAGTTCCTGGGGCAAGAGGGCCTGTGGTCAGGTGTGATTAGGTGGAGCTCTAGGTACTACATCAGGGGATCTGGGCAGAGGCTTAGCAAGTCCTTGTGGCCTCTAGGCCAGTGCGGCTGGGCAGAGGGATAGCCATGGGTGGGTTGTGCCCAGACTCTGCACCTTTACTGTTACCTAGAGGCTGAGGACGCTCAGGTAGGGGGTTGTTAACCCCCAGCATGCAGCACAGGTGCCACCCTAGGTGCCTCTGAGCCGCCCCATATCTAGTGACTCCTGAGGGTGGCCCAGCACTGCTTTCATAGCGCTCCCCAGACTCGCTGACCTGGCTGGAAGCACAGAGGGTGGAGGGAGAACTGGGCAGCCCGGGCAGCCTGGGGGTCTCAGATCTGGGTGACCTGGGCCAGACCTGCCCATTGTTTGTGTTCATTCATCCTGGGGCTTGAGGGGGGAGTGAGACCCAGGCAGGGGAAGATGGTTTTTGTCTCACTTCCCTGTCTGCCTGTGTCACTGTTAACAGCCCTGCTGTCCCACTCCTGACAGTAATAGTCAGCCTCATCCTTGACCCGGGCCCCACTGATGGTCAGGGTGGCCGTGTTCCCTGAGTTGGTGTGGAAAATTGGCCAGGGGTCCCCGAGGGCCAGTTGCTACTATAATAGATGAGCAGCCCAGGGGCCTGGCCTGCTTTCTGCTGGAACCAGGGAGTGTTTGTATTTCCAATGTTGTCTCCCCCACAGGTGAGACACAGGTGGCCGTCTGTCCCAGGGTCAGGGACACTGAGCATGGGTGGGTCATCTCGTAGGAGGCCAGGGAGCCTGCAGGAGAGAAAAGGAGAAGTAGGCTGTCTGTGAGGAGCTCATCGCCAGGAAATTCCCCTCCTGCCTGGCCTGGACTGAGCTGCATGGAGTTTGGGTGCCCACAGCACTGGCTCCCATCAGGCCCCACAACAGTATCCCCTGGGCTGGCGGATGGAGCCCCTGAAGGATGAGAGAAACCTGCCCGTCCCATGGCTGGTGCACTGTCCTCAGGGTCTCAGAATCTACTGAAAGCAGAGCACTGAGTAGGTGGGTGACACCCCTTGTCCAGCACCTATGCAGTGAGCCAGGAGGGTCAGGAGGAGAGGGGTCCAGGCCTTGGTGGAAGAGAGCTGAGATCTGCTCCCCGAAGTTCCAGCTGGGATTTGTTTCCCCCAGGCCTCTCTTATCTCCTGGCTAAAGAGAGCTCCTGGTTATGCAAATCAGTCTGAGTTCAAGGATAGCTCCTTGGGGAGTTTGAAGCCTCCAGAGAAGGGCTCAGCCCCCAGGGACTCAGGGAGGTGAGGGGTGGTCCCTGTTGACCCCACACTCAGGGGATTCTCCTCCCTCTGCTTGTCCATTCTCTGTGGCACCCTCTGACCTCGTCTTGGCCTCACAACTGGCCTAGCCATGCAGCGCTCAGTGGGAATGTCTGTGTGTTTTCAGGTAACCAGAAGCCTCTGCTATGGGGTGGTCCTGGGCCCTGTTCCGGAGGTGGCCAGAGAGTCTCAGCAGCTACTCTGGAATTATACTGGCATCTGGAACTTTCCTCTCTCTGACCTGGCTCCAAATAGACAAAGGTGATTTCAGTTGAAGGGTTGCCAAGTGGCCTGTCTAGAAGCATTTGTGGAGGTTTCAAATGCAGATCCTGTCCCAGTTCCAGCTTTGGAAGCTTTCAGTACATCTACTCTGACCATCTAGAATCCGGTGCGGTCACCTTGTCATCCTCATTGTACAGGTGACAATACTGAGGATCAGAGAGGAGCAATGTCAACCCGTGAGAGCTGAGCTTCTCAATGGAGAACCAGAATGAAATTCTTTTTGGCTGGTGCACATGGACTTTTCAAGAACTACTGAGGCATAGTTTTGTTCTTGGCTGTGAGCTCCTGGGGCAGGTCATAAGTCTTTGCCGCAGGATCTCCAATGTGGGGTCAGGGTCAGGTAGAGTTCAGGTGCCGTCTACTGTACATGAGAATGAAAGCAGAATGCAAACCACAAGGACTTCTCCAGGAATTCTTATAATTCAACTGTCTTCAGTTGCTAGAGAAAATGCAATAGTCTTAATTGAATTAATGAAATCAACAAACCTTATGAAACAACTGCTGTGATCTATGGACTTGACAAAGGACATGAATAAAATTTGACACTTGGCCCTGCATAGACAAAGGGCAGGTCCAGGGGACAGTGGGAGGTGCTTCCAGGGAAGTGGGGAGCAGCTGTTTCTGCAGGGCAGGCCAGTTCTCAGCAGCAAAGGGGTGACAGGTGGGAAATGTGGGACCACAGAGTGACAAGGCATTTATGGACACTTACAGTGATTTAGCATGATTGCAGAGGGCTGGGAGAGGAAGCCAGTGCCTGTCCTGGAGAAAGAGGCATGTACGATCTCCAAGAGCTGATGTGAGAGCCAGGAAGCCAGAAGAACTTACACTTTTGCATCAAGGACAATCCTGCAGAGAAAGAAGGTCACCTTCTCCATCAGGTCCGAGATCAGTGTCACTAACATTCACTGCAGGTTACAATCTCCCCTTCCCCCCATGTGCACAGCCCACCCCATCTCCAGGTTGCTTTGCCAGGAGACTCTCTGCCACCCCCTAGTGGCTGTTCTGCAGTGGCTCCTAGAGGCAAAGAGGGTGTCCTTGCCCAGGTGGAGATTCATAATCTCAAGCTCGGGTCTGAGATTTCCTGGTCCCTGGACTTCTGGCCCCAGGGGAGGCATGACTCCTCTCTGCTTGGCTCCACCTGCCTCAAGACAAGGATGTGGGGGCTCAGATTGCCATGACAATGTGCACAGTCCCATTTGGAGGATGAGATGGCACCTGCACATGTATCTGTGAGGGAGTGGTCATGTGGGTGGTCCCAGGACTTGCCCATGAAGGAATAAGGGTAACGTATTGGCGCTCACTGGTACCAAGTATGCTGGCTGGGTTGTGGGTGCTGAAGGCTACTGACCAAAGCCCGAGACAAGAGAGCATCCCCCCAACTCGTTGGTGTGCATGAGTTCCAGGCCATGAGGACTCAGCAGTGAACATCCAGGCCCCTGCTCCCTGGGAGTTTCTAGTCTTCTGGGTGGGGCTGTGTGGTAGACACACTTGGTTTGCAGAACCAACTAGCAGGCCCTCCCAAATCACTTCTACCTGTACATTACCTCCTGCAGGTGTTTAAAATCCCTTGCATCCAAAATTGGCCATGTGACCCAATTCTGTCCACTGGGTTACAGGGCTCCTACTCCTGGAATTCCCTGGCTATTGTTGCTCTTTTGAAGGATAGAAACAGACTGGATTTGTGCAACATATTTCCCTTTGAATATGTAATGTGATGGTGGAGCTGCAGCAGCTGTCGTGAGATCTGATGTCACCACGATGAATGCCAAGCCGACATAGTACATAGCGTGGATACTTAGAAAGCTCCTGGGCCCCTAATAGAATTGGTGAGGATCTGAAAAACACTCCCATCTAACTGGAGACTTATTTTGTGGGAGAAAAATAGGCTCATTCTTTGGATGCCTTTTGGTCCTGTGGTTATTGTCAAACATGAATATTGATGATAGTTTTAGGGAAAGAATAAATGCAAAAAAAAAAATCATTCAAAAAATTATATCTGTAGATGCTATGCAGATAGTTCATCATTTAGATAAACAATAATAGACAGGCAGCTCCCTACTCTGGGGCTGGGGGAGGCCTCTCAGAAGAGGTGGCTGGAGCTGCTGAAGGGACAAGAAGAGGAAATAAGGACATGGCAGTGGGGGGTGGGCAGAGCTGAGCTAGTCCCCTCGGGGAAAGGTCTGCTCTTTGGAGGATGTTAAAGGATATTGGCAAACTAGAAGGGGGCTGGGATTCAAACAAATTTTTGATATAAGTTTACCTTGGCTTCTAAATCAACTTTCTAAAGCAAGATGGATGAGTGGTCAGGTGTAGTGAGGAGGAATTTCCAGGTAATATGTCAGGTGATCACAGCAGCTGCTTAGCAACTCTTTGTTGCTCCAGGACAGTGTCACTGGGCAGTGATGGATTAGTCACAGCTGAGTTCCAGCCTCCATCACCTTCCTTGTTTCACTGGGTTAGGAGACTCTCAGGTGGCTGTAGGTCATCCCCCATCACCTCCCGTCCTTCCCTCTCCCACCACACAGCATGTGGCCACTGAGACCTGCATGAGCCTCTAGTCCTGGCCCCCATCTAGGATCAACCGAAGGTGAAACACCTCTGCTTTCCCCAAAGCTCCTGACTTGCTGGTCAACCCTGATCTCAGACGGTTTGGGGAGCCTTTGGCAGGCTGGACAGCCTGGGGGTCCCAGACTTGAGTGCACAGGGCCACACCTGCCAATTGTTAGTGCTCAGTCCTCCTGGAGTTTGCGGGAGAGTAAGACACAGAAATGGGAAGCAGGTTTTTGTCTCACTTCCCCGTCTGCTGTGTCACTGTGAGCAGCATCACGGTTACGTTCCAACACCTGACAGTAATAGTCAGCCTTGTCCCCGGCCTCAGCCCTGCTGATGGTCAGGGTGGCCGTGTTCCCCGAGTTGGCTCCAGAGAATCGGTCAGGGATCCCCGAGGGCCGGTTGCTATCACCATAGATGAACAGCACAGGGGCCTGGCCTGCCTTCTGCTGGTACCAGTGCACAGCTTTACCTCCAATGTTGTCTCCCTCACAGGTGAGCCTGGCCGTCTGTCCCAGGGCCACTGACATTGAGCGTGGCTGGGTCAGCTGGTAGGAGGACATGGAGCCTGCAGGAGAGAAAAGGAGAGGTTTGCTGGCTGTGAGGGGCTCATCCCCAGGAGATTCCCTTCCTGTCTGGCCTGGATTGAGCTCAAGGATTCTGTGACCCGACTGGGTGCCCCTTCACATCAGCCCCTGTTGCAGTTGCCCAGGGGCTGTGCAGGTGGATGGAGCCTTTGATTGAATTTCAGTAACCAGCCCCTCTCTTGGCAGGAGCAGCAGCCTCTGGGGCTCACAGCTCCCTGAGCAATGCACTGAGTGGTGGGTGTGACCTGGGGGGCAGCACCTGTGAAGTGAGCGAGGAGGGCAAGGAGGAGAGAGGTCCAGGCCATGGTGGAGGCACTCCCAGATCTTCTCCCTGAGTCTCAAGGATGGGCTGGTTTCCCCCAGGTCTCTCTTATACCCTTATTGAGGAGAACTTCCTTGTATGCAAATCAGCCCCAGTTCAGGGGTTGCTGCTGAGGCAGCCTTGTGGCTTTCAGGGAAGGGCTCAGTCCCCAGGGACACAGAGAGGGGAAGGGTGGCCCCTGCAGACCCCCACCCTGCCCAGGCCCTCAGATACTCTTCCACCTTCTGGTCCCACGTATCTGTTCCCAGCTTTACCCACACACCATGTCCTGGCCTTGCCCTGGGGAGCCTGTCCAAGGCAGCGCCCTGAGAGGATGTTTGTCTGCATTTTAGAGGGAACTGGATATCCCTTCTTGTGGGATGAAATTCGGTCCTGTCCTGGAGGTGGTCAGGGAATCCCAGTGGTGATGCTGGAATTATCCTGTATCCTGGCCCTTCCTCTGCTTACCTGGCTCAGGAGGGAGACCATGCATTTCATTCCAGGCCCCAGAGGTGTCCTGCCCATAGCTCGACAAGCATTTTGTGAAGGAGTTCAGATTCTGGGTCTTTTCAGTGCTCCACCCTTGGAAGCTTTCACATGATGTCTCATTTGACCTTCAAGAACTCCAGGCCCATATTCCTACGGGGGCCAGCTCGCCATGTGGGCCAAATCGCTGTGTGGGCCAGCTCACCGCATGGGCCAGCTTGGCTTTCACCAGGAGGCCCCGGGAATCAAACCCTGGACCTCCCGTATGGTAGACGGAGCCCAATCAATTGAGTCATGCCCCCCCCCCCCAAGTTGCACTCTTTTAACTCAAGTAGAGTGCCTGGATCTGTGTCCAGAGAAAGATGCAGCATCTCCAAGAGCTGAGAAGGAGAGTCTCAAGAACAGAATTTGTGCATCAGTATAAGAACAAGCCTATAGATTAAGGGCATTGTCTGTTTCAGGTCTGTGGTTTTTGTCACTAACCCTTCCTGCATGTTATAATCTCCTCAATGCCCAGGGCCCACCCCATCTCCAGTGGCTTTGCCAGGTGATGGTTGCCCCTGGTGTCTGCTCTACACTGTCAGCTAGAAACACAGGGTGCATCCTTGTCCAGGTGGAGATTCAGATGTGAGTGGGGAAACTAATATGAAGCTCCTGTGGGGCAGAGTCTATGTTCTCAACGGATACCACTGGATACTGGTACTCAAAAGGTTATTAGAGGCAAGGCTCTGGGTGACTGTGTACTTGCTCTCTTAACAGACTTTTGTGACATTAAAAAGGGTAAGGATTGCTGGTTGCTACTAAATTGTCTGGATAGAGTTGTTTATGAAAGTTAAGAGCTCAAGGATCCCAATCCCAGCTCAAGCACCATGTGAAGGATGTGAAATTTTCTATGCATGCCCTAAAATGAACTTAATTTTGGCACAGACCTCAGATTTCTGAAAATCACACTAAAAATCTCATCATATGAGTCAGTGAATTACAATTTAAATTAAATTCCCAAACTTTTATGGTGTCTGCTGGGAAAATAAGGGGGCTGATTAGGAAGGGTGAGATCCTGAAAATAGGTATGAAGACATATGGGCTGATAATGATGATGGTGGAGACCTTGAATCTATAAATTCTGCTGAGTCTTTGCCCGATAACCCTGTAATGGTCCACCCTAGGAATCAGCCACCCCACCTCCAGTCTGCCCTGAGGAATCAGTCATCCCACCTACCTTGAAGAGATTAACCCTGCTGTGCCTGATAGACCTTAACTGCCTCCCCTGAGGAAACAGCCCTGACACCTCCTTCCAAAGAGATCAGTCCTGTTTCACCAGATGAAACTGTAATGGAATTCCCTGAGGTAGCAGCCTTGGGAGAGGCTGCTCTTTCCTCTCATGGCACCTTTACTAGCCCTCTTTTCTTCAAGACATATAAACGGACTGAACTTCCAACAGGCCCTGAAATGTGAGGTACAAAGTGTGACCCATGAGTTGGTATGCTACTTTCTAAAGAGCTGTGTGACTTGCCAATTTATATAGACAGAAATCAGGGGAACATGTGCAGGAATGGATTTTAAGGATATGGGATAATAGTGAAAGGGACATAAGTTGGATCAGGCTGAATTTATTGATATGGTCCCACTAAGTGGAGATTCTGGATTCTGTGATGTAGCTCGAGGGGTTAGAAAGGGCTCTAAGGGTTTATTCCAGTGTCTGGCAGCAGCATGGACCAAAGGTGGCCAACACTGCCTGAAGCTGAAAGGCTAGAACTGCCCTGGTATAATGTAGATGAAGAGCTCCAAAGGCTTAGAGAAGCTGGAGTGTTAGAGTGGATTTACCATGGAAGACCTGCTAATCCCCCTTCCTTCCCCATTTGCCCAAAGAACGCATCCTTCACCAGGAATATGAGGAATTAATATGAGAACAGTTCTATCTTCCCTGAAGATCTCTGTGGTTACTTTTCTCTGTAGGTCAAATATTACTGTGGGAACTGCTGCCACTTATCTTAGATCCTTGAATACAATGAGGATAATTGGATCCTGGGGTGTCAGGAGCCAAGTGGCAGCACTTAACAGACAAAGACAAAGTAGGTGTGGCTACCCTAATGATGGTAGACTCAATCAGAATAGCCTGACATGCAGAAACCTAGGACATTGGCTGGTTGATTGTGGGGCAGTTACAGACCCAGAACCCCTTGACTGAAGGGATGTCTGGGTCCCCTTTGGGAAGGACCCTGCTACACTTCCCAAATCTTATACTGTTCATCTTCCTTCCAGCTTTCCCCAAAGGATCTCACAGTCTTTTACTAGAAGAAAGGAAATGATCAGATATTTCAGGGATTATTAGTCACTGACTCAGGACTGCCATTAATTTCAGGAAAATAAAAATGTCACTGTGACCGCAATCATAAGGAAGATGTTTTCTGCAACCACAATTCACACTCGGGGTCACAGCTCTGAACTGCAGGGCTGTGGGGAGGGGGGTGATATCAGCACTGAAGACAGGTGCCATGTGGATTCCACAGGGTCCACTACACTGATTTGCTCTGCCCAGGACTCCAAGCTGCCCATGAACCAGGGGATTTATGATCCTACCTGAAACTGCACAGTTCTGTGGATTCATCCAGCCCCGAAAACACTAGGGCTCCCTGAACTTGCAGCCAAAAGCCTACCCTCCAAAAATGAGCTTCTAGGGCTGTGGTGAAAGGGTAGCCTAGAGGTCTTGCTTCTAGGTGAACTTGGACAAATCTGCCCATTGTTTGTCTTCAGTCCTCCTGGGGCTTGGAGGGGCGTGTAACACAGTCAGGAGATCAGTATTTGTGTTTCACTTCCCCATGTGCCTCAGTCATTGTGAGCTTCATCACTGCTATTACCCCGCTCCCCCATTTGATAGTAACAGCTTCCCCCTGGGACTGTGCCCTTCAAACTCTAGTTTCATAGCTTGTCCAAAAATAGTGGATGCCAGGTGCTGCTGTCTCAACCTCAATTTCATGACAACAATGCTCTCTGCAGGCAGCTTGTGATTATTACAAGATAGAACAACTTTTTCTATGAAGAATAAAGTAAATTAACACAAATTTCTGACTTTCCTCTTTAGAGTTTTTCATTTTTTTAAAAAGAGTGAGCCAGTTCCTCTGAAAGCTGACTCACTTAAAAGGATTACAATTAAAAAGAATGAATGAATGAATAAAACTCATTACTCAATGTTCAAATCCACTCTGAGCTTTTCTTAGACACATCTAGCTATACAGTTCAAATGATAAATGGAATATCAACAAGGGTTCAATACCATTCAGTCAGAAAGGGCTTATCCATATACAGAGACTTGGGCAGGGAGGTGAGGTGTGCCAAAGAAGATATACCCCAGAATGGCTTCTCATTAGAGGCTTGGGTGGTCTGGTATCCCCTAAGGTTGTCCTAATGGCCATTTCAAGGGGCATCCTAGAGGGACTGACAGGGCTCAGTCAGATCCCCTTGAGTCTACCTGCCTTAACCAGGGGTTAATGTCCTCAGAGGATATTGGCCACTATATCCCCTAACTTCTGAAGCCAGGTGGGGACCTAAGTTTCTGAGAGAGACTCTGGGCCTGGACTCCAGGGCTAGGACTGGGATGGAGCATAGTGAGGAGCTTGGGAACATGCAGAAGGGTGGACATTATGGTTTGGCAACTCCAGGAGGAGGCGAAGGTCATGGAGATTAGAGTCTGCAGACGATCATGAGTAGAAGGAGAAAAGAGCCTGGGAAGATGCTGGTGGGAAGACTTGGGGGCAGTGCCAGGCCTGGAGGAGGATGAAGTGAATGGAATTGAGGGAGGCAGCAGAGTTTCCTGAGACCTAGTGGTGACCTCCTGCAGAGGAGGGAGGAGCCAGGGAGGATAAGGTGGGAGGTTCTGAACCAGGCTGAGGCCAGGCAATGAACCTTGGGCAACCTGTTCTCTCCATCTGGAACCAGTTCCCTCAAACACATTCTTCTGGGGCTTTCATAAGGTTATTTTTATCAAAGGGCCAAATAGTTCTTACAGGATGAGAATAACAGATGCAACATCTCTCATCCCTGCATGTGTTGTTGTTTATTCCTGTAGCACTCTTTTCTCTTTCACTATTACTTTTCATCCTGGAAACAATATTCTGTGGCAACCAATTTTCCAATCTTGTTCCTTCCAAGTCCCTGACCATCCGGCCAAACCACTGGCCAAAGCCTATGAATCAGTGTGTAAATGCAACTCCGGCCATTTCTCCTTAAGGAAAATGCACAGCCAAGTACACTGCTCAAAGTTCTGCCCACTGGAGGGACTTCCCTTCACCACTGCTTTTCAGGGATGTCCCAGAAAGGGGCTGCAGTGCTACAGGTGTCTACTTTTGGGTGGTAGCTGCATATCATGTAGAGCTGTCTGTAACCAGACCTGAGATTTCTTTTCCTCAGTCAACTCATTGTAGGGAACTCACCAAAAGGCCAGAGCTGTGGGCTGGGAAAGAAAAGATAATATGGCAATGGGGGTGGGGAAAGGACATTTGGGCCACTTCATGTAACTTCCTTGTGCCTTCAGGGCTTGTTTGAGCCCAATCCCATATATACCTCTTCCATCTGATAAGGGGTAGTGCTGTGCACACTCAAACTTTATGGCTTTTTGGGTCAGACAACATACAGCTCATGCTGGCAACTCAGGCCTCATGGTAACTTGGTGGCACCTGGTTAAGCATTTCATTTCTACTAAGGTCCAGTAGCAGTTGAAAAGCTGCTTCTCAAAAGTGAGTACTTTATTTGTAAAGGAAGGCATTGTTTTGTTCCCTCAGCGTCTGCACTGTGATTCTCCCAGAGGGGCCTGTTGGAACTTCAGCCTATGTTAGAGATACAGAAAAACTGAGGGGTGGTAGGGAGCTGGGTCATGAGATTAGATATCAGTGCCCTTTAAGCCAACTCCTCAGGTCATTCCATTATTGTTTCACCTGTTGAAATAGGGTTAATCTGTTCAGAGAGGTGTAAGGGGTAGTTCCTCAGAGGAGGTAGTTATAGGATATAATTCCAGAGTGTGTCCAGCCCTGATTCTTAGAACTTTCCCATCTGTACTTGGCTAGTCTTGATTAGGACTTGAAGAGTTTTCTTTTTCTCCTTCATGCCATGAAGTACCCCTCAGCCATGAATAACCATCTTTTCTCTCCTTTAGAACACAGAACACTTGCCACAGAACATTTGTGGAACTTGAAAAAGTTTCCAAGCAAAATTACCAGTAGAAGGTGAAGGAGCAGTCTCAGTGGTATTGGAGGTGGTGGGAAAAAAGTCACCAGAATTCTGAATAAAGAAAATGGAAAAGAAAATACAGAGCTAAGGGAATGACAAAGCTGAGAGATGGTGACATGATGATGTGACAACAAGGCCCAGGACCTCCCTCCCTGCACCGTCCCACCTGCCCAAGGCACGTCCAGACAGCAGGTAGGAAGGAAGGGAGATGCCCTTCAACATGGGGCTCCTCAGGAGGTTCAAAGACTGTCACAGGAGAGCAGCCTGGGCCTCTCCTAGAGAAAGCTCTAGAGGAAAGTATTGGTTGTGTTTTCTATTTTTTCACATGCAATAATGAAAGAAAACACAACCAGTACTGCTGGGTCCCTGATGGGCACCCACAGCTGCCACACAGAGGGGAAGGGAGTCCCCCAGGGGCAGTGCTGTGAACACTAACCCTGCTGCTTGGCAGGACCTGCTCTTTAGTGACCAAACTCCCAGGCACATCCCTAAGCAATCACAAGGGATTTTACAAAATAGAAATTAGTCAAAATTCATTAAGGAGCATACTACAGCAATTCTGATATGTTTTGACCACAGTACCAACATATAAAGTCCCTGGGATATGATTGCAAAGTGATATGGTTTCTAAAAATCTTCATCCAGAAAGGATTCCTCAATCCTATGATTGAGGAAGAAGATATTTTAAAAAATGAGATTCTATCAGTTGATAAATAGACAAACAAATGAGGTATATGCACAAATTGGAATATTATTGGACCATAAAGCAAATGAACAACTCCTACAAGCCTCAGCATGGACAAATCTTGAAAATATTATACTACAGAAAAGAACAGTAATATAGAAGGCACATATTGTATTAATACACTTATTACATTTTTAAAAATTTAAATCCATTTTTATTATTTCATAGATTTTAACAATTATACACAACTTTTAACATAAAGAGAGTGAAATCTCAAGGATAAGGTGGTCATATATATGAAATCATCCATTCATTATTCAGGATGAAAGGAGATTTTCCAAGGGTACAATGTGTGAAATTTAACACTGGAAAAATATATATGAAAATTGTTTAACTGGTTCCACTTAGGACCAGGCACAGCACAGTAAGGCACATCATTAGAGAAAATAACTGGATTATTTAGACTGCGAACCCTGGGAGAGGGGCCCTGAAATGAGCTATGACCACTAATGGATATGTAGCCCCTTTTGGGGTGTTGAAAATATTCTGAAATTAGATACTTGTGAATAGAATAAAACCTACCCAGTTGGACACTTGAAAAAACTGAATTTTTTATAAAGGCAACTTTATCTATGTGAATTAGCAACAAATGTAAGTATTGTAAGGATAAGGATAGTAATATATCCCATGTAGGCCCAAGTAGATTAGAGAACGACACATGGATATATATATATAAATAGGGACAGAGACAGAATGAGAAACAAAAGAGACAGGGAGACAAAGAGGATAATGGACCATGTGGCAAATGTGAAAAATTTATTGAGGCACTTCTGGGATGATGGCAGACTAGTAAAACACAGGAATCTCTTCTCCAGAAAAATAGCTAAAGGACAGGCTGAAACAGCCATGAAAAAGATCTTCTAGGGTTTAGATCAGCAGGTGAAGGCTGCACACAAGCCAGAGGAGAGAGGGACAAAAGAGGGAAATTGCGACAACAGAACCATGAGTTGGAACCAGCAGCAGCTGCTGCTGCTGGCACCCTCCTCCACACTAAAAACTCTTTAGAACTCTTGGGCCTCTAGGCCTGCAACTACAGACAAAGGGGGCTCCAGGGATCTACCAGCCCAGGAAAGGGGGGAGAGAGGGACACAGCCTAAGGCTGACTCAGGTTCTGACCCCCAAATTTGGGCTGCAGAGCCCCACGGACCCATCCAGGCCAGGTGGGACCACACAGTCATTTTGAGTCTATCTCAAAATGATAGAAGAAAGAATAAGTGATACTGAAGACAGAACAGCTAAAATTGAAGAGAGAAAAGAACAGAGAGAGAAAAGAATGGAAAAAATTGAGCAGGGGTCAGAGAGCTGAATGACAACACAAAACGCAACCGCATATGTGTCATGGGAGTTCCAGAAAGAGAAGAGAAGGGTAAAAAGGCATAAAGAGTATTTGAGGAAATAATAAATGAAAATTTCCCAACTCTCATGAAAGAAGTGAACTTATATGTCAAAGAAGCATACTGTACCCCAATCAGAATAAATCTAAATAGACCTATGCCAAGAAACATACTACTCAGAATGTCAAATGTGAAAGATAAAGAGAAAATTCTCAGAGCAGCAAGAAAGAAGCAAACAATCACATACAAGGGACGTCCAGTAAGACTTAGTGCAGATTTCTCTTCAGAAACCACAGAGGTGAGAAGACAGTGGTATGATACAATTAGGAACCTGAAAGAGAAAAACTGTCAGCCGAGAATTCTTTATCCAGCAAAACTGTCCTTCAAATATGAAGGTGAATATAAAGTATTCACAAACAAACAGAAACTAAGAGAGTTTGCAAAAAAAGAATCCACCTTTGCAGGAAATATGAAAGGAAACCTTAGAACCCGAAAGAAAAAGACAGGAGAGAGAGGCTTGGAGGAGAGTACAGAACAAGGAATAGCAGTAAGAATAACCAATAGAGTAAAAATAGAGACAAAAACAAGATGACATATGAAAACCAAAGAATAAAATGGAGGAAGTAAATAGTACATTTACAGTAATATCATTGAATGTGAATGTATTAAACTCCCCAATCAAAAGATACAAGCTGATAGAGTGGATAAAAAAACATGAGCCATGCATATGCTGCTTACAAGAAACTCACCTTAGACCTAGGGATACAAACCGGCTGAAAGTGAAAGGTCAGAAAAAGATACTCCACGTGAAAGTAACCAGAAAAGAGCAGGGGTAGCTATATTAATATCAGACAAAACAGACTTTAAATGCAAAAAAATGATAAGAGATGCAGAAGGCCATTATATATTAATAAAATGGATGATCCACCATTTTTTATCCACCAGTCATAAATATCTGTGCACCTAACCAGGGTGCTCCAAAATATATGAGACAAACTTTGGCAAAACTGAAGGGAGAAATAGATATTTCTACAATAATCATTGGAGACTTCAACACCCCACTCACATCATTAGATAGAACAACTAGACAGAAGATCAACAAGGAAACAGAGAACTTGAACGATATGATAAACAAGTTAGACCTAACAGACATATACAGAATACTAAACTCAGCAGGTTATACATTCTTCTCAAGTGCCCATGGATCTTTCTCCAGGATAGACCACATGTTATGTCACAATTCAGCTCTTAATAAATATAAAAAGATTGAAATTATACAAAGCACCTTCTCAGATCACAATGGAATGAAAATAGAAATCAATAATAGAGAGGAAAAAAGTAAATTCACAAATGTGTGGAGTTCATACAGCACACTCCTGAATAATCGGTGTCAAAGAAGAAATTGCAGGTGAAATCAGTAAATATATTGAGACAAATGAAAATGAGAACACAACGTATCAAACTTATGGGATACAGAGAACGCAGGCTTAAGAGGGAAATTTATAGCCCTAAATGCCTATATTAAAAAACAAAAAAGAGCTAAACTCAAAGATGTTCCTGAACAACAAGGGAAACTAGAAAAAGAACAGCAAACCAATCCCAAAGCAAGCAGAAGGAAAGAAAGATTAGAGCAGAAATAAATGAAAATGAGAACAGAAAAACAATAGAGAAAATCAACAAAACCAAAAGCTGTTTCTTTGAGAAGATCAATAAAATTGACAAACCCCTTGCTAGACTAACAAAGAGAAAAAGAGAAGATGCAAATAAATACAATCAGAAATGAAAGGGGGGAAGTTACAAATGACCTCACACAAATAAAAAGAATCATAAGAGGATATTATGAAAAACTATATGCCAACAAACTAGACAACGTAGATGAAATGGACAAATTTCTAGAAACACACAAACAACCTACGCTGACGCTACAAGAAATACAAGAACTTAACAAACCAATCACAATTAAGGAGATTGACTCTGTCATCAAAAATCTCCCAGCAAAGAAAAGTCCAGGACCAAGTGGCTTCACAGGTGAATTCTACTAAACATTTAGAAAAGAATTAACACCAATCCTGTTTAAACTCTTCCAAAAAACTGAAGAGGAGGGAAAATTACCCAACACATTTTATGAAGCCAACACCACCCTAATACCATAGCCAGATAAAGATTCTACAAGAAAAGAAAATTACAGACCAACCTCTAATGAACAAACATGCAAAAATTCTCAACAAAATACTTGCAAATCGAATCCAACAGCAAATCATAAGACTTAAACATCATGACCAAGTGGGATTTATTCCTGGTATGCAAGGCTGGTTCAACACAAGAAAATCAATCAATGTAATACACCACATTAACAAATTGAAGGGAAAAAAACACATGATGATCTCAATAGATGCAGAAAAAGCATTCGACATAATCCACCATCCTTTTATTTTTATTAAAACACTTCAAAAGTTAGGAATAAAAGGAATATTTCTCAATATGATAAAAGGCATATATGAAAAACCCACAGCCAACATCATACTCAATGGGGAAAGGTTGAAAGCTTTCTCTCAAAGATCAGGAACAAGACAAGGATGCCCACTGTCACCACTGTTATTCAACATTGTACTGGAAGTTCTAACTAGGACAATTAGACAAGAAAAAAAAAAAAAATTAAAGACATCCGAATAGGAAAAGAGAAAGTAAAACACTCACTGTTTGCGGATGACATGATCCTGTACTTAGAAAATCCTGAAGTATCCATGACAAAGCTACTTAAACTAACAAATAAGTTCAGCAAAGTGGCAGAATTCAAGATCAACACACAAAAGTAAGTAATGTTTTTGTACACTAGTACTGAACAACCTGAGGAGGAAATCAGGGGGAAAATTCCGTTTTCCATAGCAACAAAAAGACTCAAATACCTAGGAGGTAATTTAACCAAAGAAGTTCAGGACCTCTATGCAGAAAACTACAAAGCAATGCTAAAAGAAATTTTAAAAGACCTAAACAAATGGAAAGACATTCTGTGTTCATGGATTGGAAGAATAAATATCGTGAAGATGTCAATCTTGCCCAAACTGATTTATAGATTCAATGCAATACCAATCAAAATCCCAACAGCTTACTTTACAGAATTAGAGAAGGCAATTACCAAATTCATCTGGAAGGGTAAGTGCACCCGAATAGCCAAAAGCATTCTAAAAAGGAAGAGCGACTCAGGAAGAATTTCACTGCCTGACCTTGAAACATATTACAAAGGTACAGTCATCAAAACAGCATGGTACTGGCATAAAGATAGACACATCGATCAGTGGGATAGAATTGAGAACCCGGAAATAAACCCTCATCTATACAGTCACCTGGTTTTTGACAAACCTACCAAGCCCATGCTAATGGGAAAAAACAGTCTCTTCAACAAATGGTGTTGGGAGAACTGGATATCTATAACCAAAAGAATGAAAGAGGACCCCTATCTCACCCCCTATACAAGAATCAACTCAAAATGGATCAAATATCTAACTATAAAAGCCAGGACCGTAAAACTACTAGAAGAAAATGTAGGGAAACATCTTCAAGACCTTGTGGTAGGTGGTAGTCTCTTGGACCTCATACCCAAAGCACATGCAACAAAAGAAAAAACAGATAAATGGGACCTCCTCAAAATTAAACACTTTTGCACCTTACAGGACTTTGTCAGAAGGGTGAAACAGCAGCCAACTCAATGGGAAAAAATATGTGGAAATCAAATATCTGATAAGGGTTTAATATCCAGGATATATAAAGAGATGTTACAACTCAACCATAAAAAGATAAACAACCCAATTGAAAAATGGACAAAAGACTTGAATAGACATTTATCCAAAGAAGAAATACAAATGGCAAAAAAACACATGAAGAAATGCTCAACATCACTCATAATTAGGGAAAAGCAAAGCAAAACTACAATGATATAATTTCACACCTATCAGAATGGCCACTATTAAAAAGACAGAGAACTACAAGTGTTGGAGAGGATGTGGAGAGATAGGAACACTTCTTCACTGTTGGTGGGAATGCAGGATGGTACAGCCACTATGGAGGACTGTTTGGCAGTACCTAAAGAAGTTGAATATAGACTTGCCACATGACTCTGCAATACTACTGGGTATATACCCAAAAGAAATGAGAACAGTGACACGAACAGACATCTGCACACCGATGTTTATAGCAATATTATTCACCATTGCCAAAAGTTGTAAACAACCCAGGTGTCCATCAACCGACAAATGGATAAGCAAACTGTGGTCTATTCACATGATGGAATATTATGCAGCTGTAAGAAGAAATGAAGTTGTAAAACACATGACAACATGGATGAACCTGGAGGACATTATGTTGAGAGAAGCAAGCCAGACACAAAAGGACAAATACTGTATGAATGCGTTACTATGAACCAAATATATTGTGTACATATTGTTTGATTTTTTAAAAATGTTATAGGTATCCATTACATTTAATTAAGAAATACATATATTTATTCATGTGTTTACTTTTTAGTTTTTAATTGTTTGTATTTTCAATTATTAAATGTACAAAATAAAGTAAAAAAAAATTTACTGATACTGGTAAAGGGTGTACAGTTCTTTATGCTATTTTGGCAATACTTTCCAAATTTATGATTATTTCAAAGTAAAACTGTCATGAAAGCAAACAAATGAACGAGAGACTGAAGTTAGCAGGGAAGGCCCCGAGTGAGCTCAGGCAGGTTTTGGTCTCAATTCCCCATGACCTTGGACCACTGTGGGAAATGCCGTTGACCGCGTATGAGCTACAATAATAATCCTCCTCGTCATCGGGCTGGAGCCCGGAGATGCTCAGGGAGGCCGTGTTGCCGGACTTGGAGCCAGAGAAGCGATCAGGGATCCCTGAGGGTCGTTTATTGACGTCATAAATGAGGAGTTTGGGGGCCGTGCCCAGGTGCTGTTGGTACCAGGAGTCATAGTTATAACCCCCGATGTCGCTGCTGCTTCCAGCACAGGAGATGGTGATGGTCTGTCCCAGAGCCCCAGACACTGAGGGAGGCTGAGTCAGGGCAGACCGAGCCCAGGATCCTGAAAAGGAAAATAAAGTCGGTGAGTTCACGACCAGGCTCAGGTGGATCAGGAAAGGAAGGGCTCATCATGAACCAGTAACGGGGTGTCTCACCTATGAAGTGAGCGAGGATGGCGAGGAGGAGGGAAGCCCAGGCCATGGTCAGGTGCCCAGAGCTCTGCCACCAAGCCCCACAGGTGGGCAGGGCAGCCTCAGGGACTTTATCCCCCAGCCTGCCTGTGCTGTGGTGGGGGAGGGGACCTCATGCAAATCTGCTCTGAGCCCTGATACTCTCACTGTGTCCTCTGCTCCAGAGCCTTCAAAGTTAATCCTTCAGTGAGTCCTGCCTGCTGAGGTCCTGGTGAGGCACCTGAGGCTATTTCAGTTTAACCCTCAAATAGGTCCCTGAGAGGTTTTCTAGGGATACAGGGCAGCTGAGTGGAGGTCCCCGACCTCTCCTCAGTGCAGTCCCATGCGAGCACCTGAACATGGAGTGAATTTGAAGTTGACAGGAATGCTCCCTGTGGGTCCCTGATGCACACCCACAGCTGCCACACAGAGGGAAAGGGGGTCCCCCAGGGGCAGTGCTGCCAACATCAGCCCTGCTGCCTGGCAGGGACCTGCTCTTTCAGTGACCAAACTCCCAGGCACATCCCTAAGCATTCACAAGGGATTTTACAAATATGAATTAGACAAAATTCATTAAGGAGCACAGTACAGTGGTTTTGACATGATTCAACCCCCAGTACCAGCACATAAAGTCCCTGGGATTTGACTGAAAAGAACTTTGTAAGTAGGTTGTGAAATCACTATTTCTTGATTAATGATATTACGAGGTAAGGTTAGAGCATACATGTTCTTCGATACTTTATTTTCTCACTCAACAATATCAACATTTCAAAACTAATACGGCCCAGAAAGTCTTTTTTCTAGTTCTTTTTATTTATTTTCTAAAGCAACTCCTCTTTTATTCTTCCCAAATTCAGGTGTCAAGAGTAAGTCCTTCAGTGATCTTGACCCCTCATATACTCGAACACCCACATCAAATGCAAAACCAAGTCCTGCAGATTCCACCTCCTGGATTTCCTCAGATATGTCTACAGCCACCCAGGGCAAGGCAGACCTTCACCCAGGGGGTTTCCCACCTGGTCCTCCTCCTTCCTCCCTTGTCCACGCAGAACTTGAAAATATATCACAGATCCTGTCACACCCCGACTTATAAACTTGTACTTTCCCCTTAGCAAACCCCTGCCCTGGATCTCACGTTCCCCCTCTCTAACCTCCCTCACAGTTTCCCTGTTTCACTGGGACACAGCCCCCAGCCTCATCTTCCTTCTGAGGGACCTTCCACAGAGGCCATTTCTGGGCCCACAGTGCCCCCTTCTGGGCTGAATTCACACTTGACTCTAGACAAGGCATTAGTACTGAGGAGGGCAGGGGATCAGCCCTGGGGTCTTGGACTTAAAA
>JAKSZT010054218.1:728853-842887 GCA_026826555.1 Tolypeutes matacus
TTATTTTATTTTATTTTATTTTATTTTATTTTATTTTATTTTATTTTTTGTTATAGGAGGAACGCTTATATTTTTTAGTGGACCAAACTTTAAGTTGGAGGGCATGCTGTCCAAGTTTGGCATTCATTAACACTAAAATAAATAAAACAGAGTAAAATAATAAAAAATAATAGTCATGTGTCCATGTGTCTTTTTAATGAGCTATTTCACTCTAAAATAAAATGTATTGTTTTTTAAAAGGAAGTTTTAAAGTAACTATATAAGTTATCCTGTATTGAAAGGAATGTTAAGCTTGTTAAAATTATATGTAACAAAAACATATTTCAATTTGTATTTCAGAAACTGAAAAAGAAAAGTGTTGAGAAAAAACAAAACAAATAAAAAGCCTAAGTCACCTTCTGTTTGGTCCTGCATCCTTTGCCTCTCACATGTGTTGGTCCTGGGAGCAGTCCCTACTATTTTGTTATAATTGAATCTCTGTGTCAGATTCTGCATCCTGGGGACATCAGCTGACAACTGTTGCATCCAATTTGGCCCAGATGCTACGTCATGCTGTTGGGACTGTTTTCCCAAGTTTCACACAAGACCCCAGGAAAGTGTTGGACAGAGCCCATCGCACACTGGCACATGTTGATGATTCAAACTGTCACCTGTGAGTAACTGGTATCATAAGGCCAGAAATTCACTGGGGCTGTCAAGTATAAGGATCTGGAGAAACCATGGAGGAACTGTGGAGAAACCATAGTGATTGTAAGCACAAAGGAATAGGCAGCTGTTACTGAAGGGACCTGATCCTTTGAAGGAAGACAATGAGGATCCATGGGAATTGTTCATCTATTAAACAGTAAGAGTAGAAGCCAGAGGAGATCCAGGAAGTACAAAACGGTATAAAGAGAAACTCAAATCATCTATAATCAGAGCAGAAAGAACTGAGAACCAGGTTGAATCCTAATATGTGAATTGTGGAGATACAGGCACATTTCGCTCTCAGCGAAGTCAAGCCTGATTTTCCATTGTCAAGGCCGTTATTGGGCCAGAAAGAGATTAACACTTGAAATGAGAATTCATGGATCTTAGGGTGGCCATGAACCTTCTGGGCTTCACCTTCTGGATTGGACGTCTTCTTTAGTTGGCACAATCTACACAGGGAGTTGTAGACCTTTGTGGTAAGATCTATCAGAGTAGGGATCGTCAAGTGTTTGAGTGTCCCCTCAATCCCACACCAACGAAAGAGTGAAATAAAGCATGTCACAGCGGGGCTGAGAAATGACATAGATTAGTGCCAACTGTAAAAGTGTAAGAATGCACATATTGTGGTTTATTTTTATTTTTTTATTTGATTTGTTGATCTGGTCCCTAGAAAAGCTGAATGAATCCTACTACAGATCCTGCCAAGTAGTCCCATTTGCTATATCTGTCCTAGATGGGGTCTTTCAAGAGCAGAATAATGTGCTCACAGTTCCATTGTTTGCAGCCAACGATGTCATATATGAGTTCATTCAAGCCCAGTGGAAAGTAGGAAGAGAAACTGTGAGCAATGAACTGGAGTGAATGGCAAGGTATAGAAGCTCCATTCTGCTCGTTGTGACCAGAGCACAGTGCTGCAAAAATCACAGACAGGAGAACATCCACCACTGATGTTTGGTCCCTACCTCCCAGAGACTAGGAACTCAGCAATTAAGAAGACAAGATCTGGCAACTCAGGGGATTTACAACCTTGTAGGAAACAGAATTGTAGTACATACCTTGGGCTTGCAGACCCATATATCTGACCTTCTAAATTGACATCATCTGCTCTATCATTCAACAGCCAAACACTTGCTTCTCACACAGCCTGGACAGTCAGGATTGCCCATGTGGCCTACTGTTGGCCAATGGCACATAAATGGGAGTTGTCTGGAATAATTCATTGGGAACCTTTGGTTCTGTTTTGGAAAGACTCAGACTGAATTATTGCATCAACTATCTTCTTGGATCATGCTGTGATAGCCAGAAGTTCAGCAGACATCTAGAGGCCTTAAATCAACAAGAATAGATGTCAAGCTAGCACTGTACATAAAACACATATTTAGACAGATGATGGGTCAATTATGGAACTGGTACATATCTACCTATCTGGCCTATAGATTGGGAAACACAAATTTAGATAGATGAAGCTTTATTCATAAACTTACTCTGTCTCTCTCTCTCTCTCTCTCTAACTAACTAACTAACTAACTAACCAATCAACCAGCCAGTGTCTTTCCAGAATGAGGTAGAGTCTGGCCCTTCAAGCTGCAGCTTCAGAATTTGTCATAAAAGAGCTGATGCCCCTGCCCTTTTCCTGCCAGGTGCTGACTTCTGGTTGTGAACATTATGGCAACACTGCCCTCTTTAGGCAGAAGTGACCATGGTGGATGCAAGAATAACCAGCAGGAAGGACTTTGCCCTGAGAAATAGTGAACAAGTGAGCCACCAAATTCTGGATTTTCTGTTTAAATACTACCTTTATTATAAATTAGTGAGGCCATTTTTTTTTTTTTCTTACCGGGAGGTCCTGGGGATTGAACCCATCTCCCTCCATATGGGAGACAGACGCCCAACACTTTGAGCCTCATCCGACCCCCAAGTGAGGCCATTTTTTAAAAATGGTAGATATCTTGCAAACATTGCAAATAAATTGAATGAATGAATAAATAATATGTTTTCTTCAATATTCAAATTGTCCCGGAGATTTTCTTAGAAATAAGTACTAATTAAAATCAAGTGAAAAATGAAAAGGGATCCAGGGTTCTATATCATGTAGGTTAGAAAGGACTTGATCTAGCAAGGGCAGTGCTCAGAGGGAAATTTATAGCCCTAAATGCTTATATTTAAAAAGAAGAAAGACCTAAAAACAAAGATCTAACTGAACCACTGGAAAAACTACAACAATAACAGCAAACTAATCCCAAAGCAAACAGAAGGAAAGAAATAATAATGATTAGAGCAGAAATAAATGAAACCGAGAACAATAAAACGACAGGGAAAATCAACTAAACCAAAAGCTGGTTCTTGAACAAGATCAATAAAATTGAAAAACCCCTAGCTAGACTAACAAAGAAGAGAGAAGATACAAATAAATAAAATATTATGAGATTGAGACACTGCTTACTGCACTAAAAAGGCAATACAGAATGCTAAAGCCATTATTATATAGATCAATGATATGTGAATACATCTCAATAAAACTGCTTAAAAATAAATAAATATGCAAGAATAGCCAGAAATAGCAGCTATGTATGACAGCGGAAGCATAGAGAATTTAAGAGGTGAAGAATATTCTTGGTTGTTTGTCTGTTGTTGTTTTTTTGTTGTTGTTGTTTATAATTAATTAATTAATTAACCAATTTTGATGTACTGAGCTGGGGATTGAACCCGGATGGCTGCGGGCATCTGCCAGGTTTCAGGCTTCCTGTGTTCCTCTCTTCCTGGGGCTTGCTTCTTTCCAGGCTCAGCTCCTCTATTTTCTCCTCAAGGTCAGCTGTAGACTACGAAGCTCTCTAGGCTTTGCCTCTCTCCACAAGGCCAGCTGTAGACTATCAGGCAAATGGTTCTGTCTCTTTCCTTGGGGCTTCAGCCATGCCTAAGATGCGTCTCTATTGCTCTGTGCTCTTCTCCTGTGTGTTCACTTGCTGGGCTCCAGCTCAAAACTCAGCATCAGAACTCCAACTCTGTTCTTTTCCATGTCTTTTATCTGTGAGACCCCGCCCACCAAGGGGCAGGGACTCAATGCCCTACTCATAATTTAATCATGCCCAGAGGAACAGATCATTTTACAAACATAATCCAATATCTATTTTTGGAATTCGTAAATAATGCCAAACTCCTACAGCTTGTATCTGTCATTGGAAGATCACAGAGAACAATTCCAATGCTCTAAAAATGCCTCCCTCCTTCCCCTTAGAACTTACAGTAACCACTAAGTTTCAATTTATTTGAAAATTAATGTTTTTTATTTTTAAAGAAGCTTTAGATTACATAAATGTTACATAAAAAATATAAGGGATTCCCATATGCCTCCCTCCACCCACCGACCCACTTTCCCACATTAACAACATCCTACCTTAGTGTGATACATTTGTTACAATTGATGAACACATATTGAAGCATTGCTACTAACCATGGGCTGCAGTTTGCTTGACAGTTTATACTTTGTCCCACACAATTTTGTATACAAAATATACAATGGCCTGTACCATGTACACTGCGATGTCATACAGGACATATCCAGTGTCCCAAAAATGCTTCCATAGTACACCTATTCTTCCCTCTCTCATCCCTCAAAACCTCAGGTGGCCACTGCCTTTACATCAATGATAAGAGTTCTTCCATTGCTAGAATAATAATAAGTCTATAGTAGAATGATAGTAAGTCTACTTTAGTCCATTTTCATTGCACAATCTTGAGGATTTTGGGATGATGATGCCCACACTGCTTCTAACTGAGAGGGGCCTTAGATCCCATGGGGCAGAGGGATGGAGCTATCTGGCTTGCAGTTACAGACACTCTCTGTTCCTTGGGATGGACATTGTCCATCATCATCTCCTTGTTAGTTGTTCTTGATGAGGCCAGTGAATTGGAGATTAGGTATTGCCACTCTGCTGAAATTCAAGGCTCAACTGGCACATGGACAGACGAAAGATTTAAGTCTCTGGGACATATCTTTATCAAGTATACTGCTAATTATGGGTTCAAATAAAAGGGGCAGAAGAGCCATGTGTAGAGAACCTATAAATAACTTTAACCCTGTTACACTGGGAAGCATAAATTCCAAAGAAATGCCCACTGCCAGGGTGCTGAATTCCTGAGCTGTTTTCCCTGCTTATAGTTTCTGGATATATCTAGAGCCCCCAGGAGCCCTGCTTAATTTGAGACATTGTTTATTGTGACAGTCAATGAGATCCTGCTGAGTCTTGTATAAGCCTAACCTCTGGAATGACTGCCAATCTCACTTTGAAATCTCTTAGCCATACATTTGTATTTACCATTTCCCCCTTTTTGTCAAGGTCTTTTTCCAAATGCATTGCTAGTTGGTGCTTGGTAATAGTCCCTCGGTGCCAGAGAAGCTCATCTCCAGGGGTCATGTCCCATGCCAGGGGGAAAGTAGTGTGTTTATATGCTGAGCTTGGCTTAGAGGGAGGCCACATTTGAGCAACAAGGAGGCTTTCAGGAGGTATCTCCTAGGCAGTATATAATACTATGCTAAGTTTCAGTCTCACATGAAAAGGTTCATAAGCACAATCATCAATGTCAAGGGCCTGGCATAATGATTTATCTTCCCTCACTAGACATTACCCTTGTACTGGGGGTGGGGGTGGGGGTTCTTGTAGCAGGACTTCCCTGGATGAGAAATCAATATTCTTTCAGTTATTGTGTGGGTCTCCATTCACTGAGACAATATCTGATGAACAATTGAACATATTCATATGTATTAGAGGCATGCCCTGGTGAACCCCTTCCCATGTGTCTCCACATCACTGACACCCCACACCAGTGATCCTCTCCCACCACTGCTGTGACCCTTCTGTGATCCAAAACCTCTCTAACAAAATAACTGAATACAAGTAATAAGAAAATGAACCAATAATTTAAAAAATAACCAATAAAATATAAAACAGTCTAAAACTATTTGAAATAATAATAAAATAAATAAATAAATAGCCATTGTGTCTTTCATCACTGTAAGATCTATTGTCTTGTAAGTACAGTGATATTTCCTTCCATATTTTCTCCTAGTGTCTTATTTTTTTCATTTCACCTTCAAAGGAGCTTTAGGATACAGAAAAGACACATAGAGAATACAGGTGATTCCCATATACCCAACACCCTTCCCCTTTCCCCCTCTCCCTTATTAAAAACATTTTACATGAGGATGGTACATTTGTCACAAATGATGTACAGATATTGAAGCATTGCTATTAACCATGAGCAATGGTTTACGTTATGATTTACATTTGGGATGGTACACTTTTATAGGTTTTGACAAAATTTGACATGGCCTATATCCATTATTTTAAGATCATGCTGACCAATTCTAATGCCCTAAAAATGCCCTACATTCCATCTAATCCATTCTTCTCTCCCTCTCGCCTCACAACCTATGGTAATCACTAAGTTTCACTTTCTGAAGAATAAGATTTATAGTACTTGTAATAATATTGGGGGCTTGACATATTGGTTTGTTTTATTTTATTGGGCACCACCTATGTTCCTGAAGGATTTTTCTCCCTCTAATTGAGAACATAGCAGGCCTCCCCAAGATGGAAGTTTAATATTTCCTTGTTTATTGTGGGGTCTCCACCCACTGATATAGCACACTACAACAAGATGAACACTTAGATATTCCATAGAAGCCTGCCTCAGGCACCGCTTATCCCTTATAAACTCCACACCTGACACCGTAAACCAGTAACCCCCACCCCCAAATCCCTATACAAGTAGCCCACCCTTACCATATTTGCCAAAAGAACATTCCCACCATTGTGGTTCTAACCACAGACCTACAAATCCCCTGAGTTCACCTGGTCCTTCCTCCAGCCCTCCACCGAGTTCCATGGATATTCCAACCCAAACCCCCACACTACCCCTCACATTATAGCATTGCTGAACCCAATCACATCACTGCACCACTATCACCACCATCCACTGCCCAACCACCCCCTTCCAACGTATCATAGATTTTGCTCATACTGAACATCAGCTCATGCCCTCTACTCCCTTTTTGTCTCCCGATAACCTATCATCCAGACTCCAGCTCTGTGAATCTGCTCAATTTGCTGAAGTCATATAAGTGAGTTCACGTAATATTTGTCCTTCAGTGACTGGCTTACTTCACTCAACATAAGGTCTTCAAGATTCATCCATGTTTGTCCTATGTGTTAATACTGCCTTCCTTCTTACAGCTGAGTGATAGTCCATTGTATGTCTATACCACAATTTGCTTATCTGCTCATCAGTTGATGGACACTTGGGTTGCTTCCAACTTTTACCTTTATTCCAACTTTTGTTGGATCACATGGCAGTTCTATAGTTAGCTTCCTGAGGAACCGCCAAACTGTCCTCCACAATCGCTGCAACACTCTACATATCCACCAGGAGTGGACAAGGGTTCCCTTTCCTCCACATCCTCTCCACCATTGTAGTTCTCTGATTTTTAATAGCTGCCAGTCTAATAGGTGTAAGATGATATCACATTGTAGTTTTGATATGCATTTTCCTAATAGCTACTGATGTTGAGCATGTTTTCATGTGCTTCTTAGCAATTTGCATTTCTTCTATGGAGAAGTGTCTATTCAAATCTCTTGCCCATTTTTTAAATGTGTTGTTTGTCTTTTTTTTTTTTTTTTCCAAGATGTAGAATTTGTTTATATATCTTGGATATTAGGCACTTATGGGATAAATTATAGCCAGTTTTTAATGTGACTTTGTACTAAACATTGTTCCTGAAATGACTTAAGGCTTTTGGGATACTGTGATGGAATGAATGTATTTGCATATGGAAAGAACATGTCTTTTTGGGGTCCAGAGAGTAGAGTGTAATGGCTTGGAGCTGCATGTATCTCAGAAAAGTATGTTTTCTAAAGTTAATCCATTCCTGTGAGTGTGTAAGCATTGTAAATAGGATCTTTTGTTGAGCAGGAGCTTCACAGAATGACCCTGCTCATTCAGGGTGTGTCAATGCTCATACTGGAATCCTTTACACAAGAATGAAATTCAGACAAAAAGAGAGAAAGCCATGGAAGCAAGAAGCTGATATTTGGGATTAAAACAAAATTAACCGAACTAAATGGACTTCATTTATGCTTGGGTCCTGGCTTTGCTACCTTTGGGAAAGTCATTTAAGCACTACAAGCCTCAGGTTCCACTTCTGTTAAAAAGGAATAATACTTTAGAGCTAAAAAAGCAGAACAAAATCTAAAGGACTTGATAAATGAGGGAATTTGGACAGTTGAGGTGAGGTGTAGCCAGGAGGAATTACATGCTGCCATCAGATGCTCCTCTCAGGGTTTGCTGATACTTCTCAAGACATATCCTAGAGGGTTGCAGGGGCTCAGGTCAGTCTTCAGGTACACATATGTCTGTCCTAGAGGATGAAGATCTGAGCTGCTGTTTATCTTGACACCTCTGAGTCTGCTCTGTGTATGGGTGGGTCCTCAGCTTCCCATAGCATCTCTGAGCCTGGGAATGGACAGCAAGTAGGGCCTGGGTGCAGGGTGGAGCCAGGTGGAGCAGAGACTATAGAGATTAGGAAACCATAGAGGATCATGGGAAGCTCAAGTCAACACCTACAGGGGGTTGTGGGGAGAAGACTGGGAGGAGAAGATGGAAGGTCATGGGCCTGGGCAGGGCCAGGCTTCACCCATCACAGGCAGTCAGGGAACCTTTAGATGTGTTTTCTCTGCACCTGCAACCTGTCCCCAACCACAGGCCTTTGTTTCTATAAAAGTGTCAAATGAATTCACATAGGATTGGATCAAATGTCTCAACAATTCTCATTCCTCCATGAGAGGTTATTTATATCTTTAACATCTACAAAGTTACTAAACTCTTTAATTATCACTTTCAATCCTGCATCAAATATTCTTGTTGTTCTGAGAACTGAGAGCCGCTGTGCCAACATGACCAAACTGTTAGATCCAGGAAATACTTCCCAGGAGCACAGGATATAAGCATATGCCTAATGTCAAGCTTTGTTTCAGGAAATTGCTGGACCCCAGTTACCAGATAAACCATTTGCTCACCTGAGTGAAGATTTCAAAGGTGGGAAAACAGTTGAAATATACACTTGTTTAAAATATTCCCCTCACCTGCAGGCGAATTATGTTCTTTATTCCACAAGTGGGAACCAATTTTACGTAGTTTCCTGGCTAGAAAACCTGCCTTAAATGTTCAAGTACAGAAACTGAACCCCCCCAAATTATGTAGCCTTGCTCCTCTTCTGAGGACTCACTAGGACTCTGTCAGAGTGGGGGTCTCCCTGAATCTAGGACACAGTGTGGCTGCTGAACTGGTTTCCTGATGGTGTTTGAGAGGTTCCATGTTGATAAATGAAAATGACAGGATCAGGTTATAATGGAACAAGCTGACCCCTGACCATGGACAGGAAGTTGCTGGACCTCTTAGGGAAGTAAAGGCAGAGGCAGCACTAGAAGTTTCTACCCCATATGAAGCTCCATCCTGCTCAGTGTGACCAGCACAGGGAGGAAGGGAGGCCCCTGTGAGAAAGCCTGGGTGGGCAGGTTCTTGTCCCACTTCCCCATCTGTCTGTGTCACAGTGACTCACTGCCAGCTGCTCCCACTGCCATCGTAGGTAGCACAGAAATAGTCAGCTCGTCCTCGGCCTCAGTCCTGCTGATGGTCAGGGTGGCCGTGTTCCCCAACTTGGAGCCTGAGAATCGGTCGGTGATGCCCGAGGGCAGTTTGCTATCTTCACAGATGAGCAGCACAGGGGACTGGCCTGGCTTCTGCTGGTACCAAGAAGCATATTTAGCCCCAAGGTTGTCCCCTGAGCAGGAGATCGTGGCCGTCTGTCCCAAGGCCACTGACACAGAGGACGACTGTGTCAGCACGCAGAAGGCCATAGAGCCTGTAAGGAAAGGAGGAAAATACAGATGAGGCCGATGAACTCAGTCACGGCAGATGCCACTCCTAGGATTGGTTTGGGTGAGCTCAGGGCTTGGGACAGTCCCGGCTCAGGTTCCTGGGGGGCTAAACCTATGGGTGGGGACTGGGGGCATCACCTGTGCAGAAGGTGAGGAGGGTGAGTAGGGGAGCTGTCCAGGCCATGGTCCACACACCTGAAAACTCTGCCTCTTGAGGTCCCAGCAGGGCAGGGCTCCCCCAACCTCTTTAATCCCCTGGGGAAGGGCAGGCCCAGGGATGTAAATCAGACCCGCTTTCATTTGGCAGCCTGGGAAAGCAGCTGGGGTTGTAGGAAGAGCCCAGTCCCCAGAGAACCAGAGAGGAACCTCCCCTTTGCACTCTCATCTCCACAGCTTCCTCCTCCCCAGGCAGGGAGACACTGACTCAGCCTCACTGCCTAGGAGGAGGTCCTTTGACCCCTGAATGTCAACCATCCCTATCTATCCTAACTCAGGAATAGTTAGGGAGAAGGTGGTCCTACTAAAGGAATGAGCCAAAGACCACTTAAACTGTGCATACCAGGCATCTGCCAATGGGAACTACTTCCAGTATCTCCTTTCCTGGATTTTTCCATTCATGGCAGTAATAGTCTCAGTCTTCTTCCTCTTAACCTTCGGGCCATGAGCTCTACGGTACCTAACACAATACATCACTACCCGCTTAAATGCCTTAAAACACCAAGTAAAGCCTCGTCTTAAACATCAGCCCTTGGGGACTACAGAAGAATCCCCATGTTAGCAGATGATGCCCCATAAAGAATTATAAAGGCATCAAAGGGGGGGGGGGGATGATAAAGAAAGTGCTGGAGCCCTAACCCCCCTTCAGTAGAAACCCACAGCTTTAGGAAAATAAGCTCCCCTCAGTCCCTTTCTCCCTTCCTCCCTTTTCTCCCTGGAATCCACATTGTTAGGAAGATAAGCACTTCCTGCCTGCCCCTTTCAACTAGAATTTACAACTCTAAACAGCTAATGGCTCTTTTCCTTCATAATAGCCCTCTGCTTTAGGAAGATAAGCTAACCTCCCTCCTTTTGCTTTTGTAACACCTGCCTGCCCACTTGCTTAGGAATTTGCCCACTTAGAGCTCCTACATAAATTTGTGAAAACCAAGACACAGGGCTCAGATTTTTTGGAGACTTGACTCTCCTCTGAGCCCGTGTATAATAAAACTTCATTCATCCGCCCGTCTGAATGCCACTTGGGTTTTCATTCCATCTGCCGCAACACACAGATTCTTTTGATCTCATCTTTACCTGTGAAGAGGGAGTTTATGGCACAGTGGTGGAAGATCTGTGTTCCAGAGAACAGGAGACCTTCCAGCCTGTGCACGTGATCAATCAGTGTGGAAAGTAAAGACACCCAGGAAGATGCCAAGCTGGGTGCTTTATCATCTGTCACTGCTGCCAGCACATATGGAGTACAGATGACACAGAAGCCAGTCTGGATGTGCTGCTCCTGAAATTTGAGGAGAAAACAGAGCAGTGTTGTCTTCACACCATCTGCTTTTACTGAATTTCTTGGCTGGGCTGGTCTCATTCTTAAGTAAGAACCTCTGTGTCAAATTTAACTTATCCATATTTTCCCTGAAAAGTTTTCTGTCTTAGTTTACCAGGAGGTTCTATAAGAAATACCATGTACACTGTTTAGCCTAACAACAGACATTTATTGTCTCTTGGTTTTGATGGCTGCAAGTCTCAAATTAAGGTGTTGGCAAAGGCAGCTTTCTTCTGGAGTTGCTAGAATTCTTGTGCTGGCAGACACCATCACATGGACATGTTCTCTTGGGCTTTTCAGACCTCTGGGATTTCCCATGGCTTTCACTTACTACATCCAAATTTTCTCTCTGTTTAAGGCTCCAGTCTTATGGATGAAGCCCCACATGGTGGTTTGAAGGAGATGCCACCATGTGTCTTGCCACATAACACAGTAGGGACCAAAGATTGCCAGCAGCCAGCCCTGAAAGCATTGCCCTGCTGCCTTGAATTGGACTGTTTCCCAGTCTCAGACCATGAGTGAATAGTATAATCAGAAGCATTCATGCTGTTTGCTTCAGCAGACTAGAAACTTAACCCACCCTGATCAATGTGGCCACAGCTTAAATAAAAATATATTTAAAAGGACCTACTGACAAATGGATCCATCCACATGCATACAAGAGATTAAGACTTGTCTTTATAGACCTTTGTCCTAAATGTGGTTTGTATGATTATTTTTGTGTATACACCAGAGGAAGAGAATGTTGTCAAGAAAAGCATTGTGTGGAAAGGGAGAGAAAGCTATAAATAGTTACTGTTACAAAGTACTCAAAATGTGCATTGTTCTAGCACTTTACAGTGGATATCACTACTTAAATGCTCACAGGGCTCTGTGAGGAAGTTATCACCATTACTGAATTTTCTGGATGAGCAAAACAAAACCAATAATACATAAGTGTTTTATTTAAAGATATTCAATAAATAAAGAATATTTTAAAAGCCAAAAAAAAAGAGAGAGAGAGAGAGAAGGGGAGAGAGAGAGATTCAGCATGGCCCAGTGTGAGCAGGGGGAGGTGCTCTGCAGAAAATGAGTGGAGAGTTTGATGGAAAATGACAGGCAGGCCACTCTTATCCTGGGTTGGGGAGGCCTTTCTCCACAGCTGACCATGGAGCTGCTATCAGGACAAAGGACAAAGAGATGAAAGAGGTACTATGCAGAGGGTGGTGGGAGAGCTACATCAGGACCCTGGGGTGGGGAGGGTCTCATGTGTTCCAGGATGCAGAGGAAAAGGGGTCAACCTGGGAGAGTTGGGATTCAAAGCCAGATCAGGTAAGGCATGGCATGACTCTCAAGTGGGGAATTTGGGGAAGGAGGGATGTGGTCAAATGGGGTAAAGGGGAATTTCCAGGTCATAACTTAGGTACCTGGGCAGCTGCTTAGCAGGGACTCATGGACCCCAGGAGGCTCCTCCTGGACAGTGACAAGGTCACACAGGGGACATCAGTTGAGCTCCCTGGTTTGTCCATATTTTTACAGGCAGTTCAGGACACTGGGCAGTGGGGTTGCCAAGCCCCATGGGTGCTGCCATAATTCCCCACCCTCCAGGTATACTGTGAGCACCTGAGCCCTGCAAGAACCTCTGGACCTGGATTCCTTCTAGGATCTACCTTGGCTGACCCAGAATTAATTCCCAACACTCTCAGGCTTTCTGATCCAGAAGGGAAAAGAGAGGGAGGTGGAGCATTTGGCAGCCTGGACTCATTTGTCTACAGTCATCCTGGGGCTTGAGGGAGAGTGAGACACTGACAGGGGAGCGGGTTTATGTCTCACTTCCCCGTCTGCCTGTGTCACTGTGAGCAGCACTGCTGTCCCTCAGCTGACAATAATAGTCAGCCTTGTCCTCGGCCTGGGCCCCTCTGATGGTTAGGGTGGCCGAGTTACCCAATTTGGAGCCGGAGAATCACTCAGGAATCCCCGAGGGCCGGTTGTTATTTTCATAGATGAGCAGCACAGGGGCCTGGCCTACCTTCTGCTGGAACCACTGCACATACCTACCACCAAAGTTGTCTTCCCCACAGGTGAGCCTGGGATTCTGTCCCAGAGCCAGTGATACCAAGCGTGGCTGTGCCAGCTCGTAGGAGGCCACAGAGCCTGCAGGAGAGAAAAGGAGAGGTGGGCTGGACATGAGGGACTCATCCCAAGGAAATTCCCCTCCTGCCTGTCCTGGATTGAGCTGCAGGGGGTTTGGGTGCCCACAGCACTGGCTCCCATCAGCCCCCACCCCGGTGGCCCATGGGCTGTGCTGGTGGATGGAGTCTCTGAAGGATGAGAGAAACCTGCCCCTCCCATGGTTGGTGAAGCATCCTAAGGGGCTCAGAGTCTACTGAGGGGAGAGCACTGAGTAGGTGGGGGCAACCCTGTGGGCCAGCACCCATGCAGTGAGCCAGAAGGGTGAGGAGGAGAGGGGTCCAGGCCATGGCAGAGGTGCCAGGGGATTTACTTCCTGAGGTCCTGAGGTGGTGATGGCTCTGCCCAGGGCTCTCTTATCCCCTGACTGAAGAGAGCTTCTGGTTATGCAAATTCCTGTGAGCTGAGGGCTTGCTGCTGAGGGAGTGTGAGGCCCCCAGAGAAGGCTCAGCCCCCAAGGACACAGGGACGGGAGGGGCAGACCCTGCACCCCCACCCTCAGCCCAGGGGGTGCTCTTCTCCTTGCTGCTCCATGAGTCTGGGGTCTGTCTGCACCTTCATCCTCTGTCTTGGGTCTGCCCTGGGCTGACCTGGCCATGGCAGAGCTCACAGGGGGTGTCAGGTTGTGTCTTCCAGGTATTTGAGGTCCCTGCCCATGGGGTATTCTGGGCCTGCCCTGGAGGTGGCCAGAGGGTCACAGGGTGATGCTGAGTGATGCTGGGACCACAGACCCTTGCTCTGCCTCATCTGGTCTCAGTCTGGAGGTTGTTAACTTTTGTCCAAGCCCCAGAGGTTTCTTGTCAGTAATTGGAATGTCCTTGAGTCAGATGCTGTGTCTAGTCTGAGCCCCTCCCTTGGAGGTTTTACATATGAGCCAGGTTAAAATTCCTTCTTGCCAAGTGCACATGAAATAGTCATGGATCCATTTAGGTGCTGAAAGTTTCTGTCCTTGGCTGTGAGCTCCTGAGGCAGGTCATGTGGGCTTTGCCTCAGTATCCCCTGAGAGGGGTCAGAGCCAGGCACAGGTCAGAGGCTTGTCTGCTTTGTAAGAAATTTTATTCAGGAAATGAATGAAAACAGGTTGTGAACTATGGGAGCCCCATGATTACAGTTCATTTTAATTAATTTGCTCTTACTTCTTAGGGAAAATGTATTAAGTTAAACACATACAAACACACACACACATTTAAGCCTACAAAAGTGTTAGAGCAACTCTAGAGGGCCAGGACATAGAAAGCAAGAAAATAAATTTGACATGTTCCTCCTGGGAGAGACAGAAAACCCCGGTCCAGTTCCCTGTGGGAGGTGCTTTCAGGGAAGGTGAGAAGCACGGCTGGGCAGGGATGGAGGGGACTTGAGTTTCTGGACCAGTACTCAGAGAAAGAGGCAGAATCTAGGAGAGGCAAAGAGGAAACACACAGAGGAGAAGAATTTTACCATTAGAGTTATGGACGACCCTGTAGAAACAGCAGAAGGCCTTTAATATTGGGTCTCAAGACTTTGTCACTAAACATAAATGACATTAGAATCCCCCTGATGCCCAGGGTCCAGCCCATCTCCAGGTGGCTTTGCCAGGTGACTCTCTACTGCCCCCTGGTGGCTGGTCATCACTGGCTGCTGCAGGCATAGGAGGTGCCTTTGTGCAGGTGGAGATTCAGACAGGTCCTACCACAGCTTTGACCTGAGGGTCTTTGTCCCTTCTATGTTCGGTCCATAGTCAGATCCGAAGGGTTCTTCTCTCCCTCTGGGGTGATAAGTCACTGGAGTGAAGGATCATGGAGTTAAAAAGAAACTCTGGGTTTCAGATTTATCCATGATCTCCTTTGGGGGCTCCATTTCCAGCTTTGAGGATGCTGATGTTCAGTACAGAGAGCACTGGACGGGGTGTTGAGAAGATGGTGCAACTTCCAAACCTGCCTGAGCTCATGTCTGCATCACATCATCCCTCTGATTGGAGGCTCAGTTGTGGTATTTGTCCACTCATAGTCCCCTGGAAATGTGAGAAGCTTTGTCTGCTCAGGTCCCCACTGCATGGATGAGACTCAATAGATGGGCCTCCTCCTTATGAGAGGTGGGTTTTTTGGAAGGCTCTGGAATATGTCATGGGAAGGCGGGGCTGACTGGTGGGTTCTCACTGAAGAGGGATATAAGGGTGGGATTGGGCAGCATCTTTGGCTGAAGAGAGGCTAGTGCCTGGCCTGGGAGCTGTGCTGTGCTTCCCAGATCCAACCGTCAACCCCCCGGGGACTGTGAGTGCCGCTGTCACCTTTCATCCCACCCCCATTTGCCCTGTGCTAGTGATTATCACCTGGAGTTCACAGTTTCCAGTGCAGTGTCATGAATATTGGCCCCTCACCATAATGCAGGGAAATCTTGAAGAGCTTTCCCAGGCTCAGAGCTCCCCATGGGGTCAGCTAACGTCCTTGTTGAGCCTTCATCAAACTCAGTCACCCACTGCTTGGCACTTCATCCTTTATCTATCACATGTGTTGGTCCTAGGAGCAATCCTTTTTCTCCCCCATAAATTGAATATCTGTGTCAGATTCTGTGTCCTGCAGAAGTCAGTCAGCAACTGTTGGATCCAGTTTGGTCAGACGCTATGTCATGATATTGGGACTGTATTACTAACTTAAATGGAAGACCCAGCAAAATGGTAAGCAGAGCCCAGTGCATGCTGGCACAAGGTGGCAGGTGATGATTCAAACATTCACCTGTGAGGAACTGGGATCATGAGGCCAGAAATGCACTGGGGCTGAGAAGTATGAGGACCTGGAGAAACCATGGAGGAACTATGGAGAAAGCATAGTGGTTGTCAGCACAAGGGAATTGGCAGCTGTTACTGAAGGGACCTGATCCTTTGAAGGAAGACAATGAAGGATCCATGAGGAGTATTCATCTATTAAACAATAAGAGTAGGAGCCAGAGGAGGTCCCAGGAAGTATAAAGGGGTATAAAAAAAAACTCGTATCTCCTATAAGTGGAGCAGAAACAGCTGAGGATCATGATGAATCAATCCTTAATATGAGAATTTTGGATAAAGGTTTTTTTGACTCTTGGCGAAAACAAGACGTATTTTGCATGTGAAGGCCCATAATGGGCCAAAAAGGGACAAAACTTTGTAATGAAAAATCATGGATCTTAAGATTGCAGTGAAACTTCTGGGCTTCACCTTCTGGATTGGACGTCTTCTTCAGTTTGCAGAATCTGCTCAGGGTGTTGTAGAGCTGTGGGATAAGATCTATCAGAGCAGGGAAGGCCAAGGGATTTGAATGTCCCCTCAATCCCACTCCATCAATGAGAGTGAAATAAAGCATGTCACAGTGAGGTGGGGAATGACAAATTAGTGCCAACTCTAAAAACATAAGAATCTACACTTTGAGGTTTATTTATTTATTGATTGATTGATTGATTGATCTCAGCCCTCAAAAAGCTGAATGAATCCTCAGAGGTAAAGTGGATGATGACAAATCCGGCCAAGCAGTTCCTTTGCAATCACAGTAGTACATGCAGTGTCTATCAAGAGTATAATAATGTGGCCACATTTCCGTTATTTGTACCTAAAAATGTATTTGAGTTCATTCGAGCCCATCAAAAATTAGGAAGAGAAACCGTGAGCAATGACTGGGAGTAAACAAGAAATTATGTCCCCGTGAATTAGTAGGCTCCATTCTGCTCAGTGTGACCAGGGTAGAGAGGGAGGCCTGGTGAGGCAGGCTGGGGTGGAGGGTTTGTGTCTCACTTCCCCATCTGCCTGTGTCACTGTGAGCACCATTGCTGTCACTCGACAGACAGTATTAGTCAGCCTCATCTTCAGCCTGGGCCCCGCTGATGGTCAGAGTGACCGTACTCCCAGAGCTGGAGCCAAGAATCAGTCAGGGATCCCCGAGGCAAGTTTGGTGTCCTTGTATATGAGCAGCACAGGGGCCTGGCCTGGCTTCTGCTGGTACCAATAAGATAGTTTTTTGGAAGGATCTCCCCAGTGTAGGTGAGCCTGGCTGTCTGTCCCAGGGCCACAGACACCGAGGATGGCTGGGTCAGCACACTGGAGACCATGGAGCCTGTAAGAAGAAGAGAGGTGGGCTGAAGCTGACAGTCTCATCTCTGGGAACCCCCTGTCTTCCCTTACTGGTCAGAACTGTAGGGATTCTGTAGGTTCCCAGGATGCCCCTTTCATGAGCACCAGCCTCCTCTTCCATGGGTTTGCTGGTGCATGGAGCCTTGGAAGAAAAGAGAAAGACCCAGCCCCTTCTCTGGGCAGGTGTGGACCATCTGGGGGTCACAGTCCAATGAGAACAGTGTGGGGGGATTTCTGCCCCACTGGCCCCCTGTCCACAGCATGAATATGTCCTGGTGAGCTCAGAATTAGGCCACGCTTGACCTAGAGGGGACTGAGATATAGACGTGACCCTGGGAGGCAGCACCTGTGCAGTGAGCCAGGAGGGTCAGGAGGAGAGGGGTCCAGGCCATGGCGGAGGTGCCCTGAGACCTGCTCTCTGAGGCCTGAGGATGGGCTGGTTTCCCCCAGGCCTCTCTTATCCACTGGCTGAAGAGACCTTCCAGTTATGCAAATCAGTGTGAGCTCAAGGGCATCTCCTGAGGGAGCTTTGTGGGTTCTAGAGGAGGGCTCAGCCCCAAGGGACACAGAAAAGGGAAGGGAAGTCCCTGCAGACCCCACCTGTACCCCACTGGATTCTCTTTCCCCTGCTGGTCTGATGAATCTGGGCCCCGTCTCCATCCCCAGACATCACCCTGGCCTTGTCCTGAGCTGTCCTGACCATGGCAAAGCTCAGCAGGTTCATCTATTTGTGTTTTCCAGGGAACCTGAAGTCACTGCCGATGGGGTGAACCGAGGCCATTCCTAGACTGGCCAGAAAGTCATAGGCTGATGCTGGGCGATCCTGGGACCCCAGATCCTTGCTCTGCCCCATCTGGTCTCAGTTAACAGGCCAGTAATTTTGGTCCAAGACCCAAAGCTTTCCTTTCTGTATTCTTTCTGTGTTTGAGTCAGTGGTGGGGCCCTTGGGAGGCCTATGGATGAGCCTGATTAAAATTCTTCCTTGCCAAGAGCACATGAAGGTGTCAAGGATCCGTTTAGGTAATGTTCATTTCTGCCATTGACTGTGAGCTCCTGGGACATTGCCTCAGTATCCCCGATGTGAGGTCAGAGGATTTTTCCCTGTAAGAAATATTTGCTCTTTAAGAGAATGAAAGGAAAACAGGATGAGAGTTATAGGAATGCCCTGATTATACTTTTATTGTACTGAATTTGCCTTCACTTCATGGGAAAATGTATTAAGTAAAAACACGCCAAAAATAAACAAATTTAAGCCTACAAATGGTAAAGTGCAACTCTAGTGTGCCAGATACTAGAAAAGAGAAAATGAAATTTGGCACCTGCTTCCAGGAGAGAAACAGAACAAATCAGGTCCAGTGCCCTGGGGGAGGTGCTTTCAAGGAAAGTGAGATGCAGAGTTGGGGATTGTTTGGAGGAAACCTGATGCCTGGACCTTTATCCAGAGAAAGAGGCACCATCTCCAAGAGCCTGAGAGGAGACCTGCAAAGAAGATGAAAGGCTACATCAGTGTCAAGGACAATTATGTAGAAAAAATGGACAACTTCTCCTTCAGGCGTGAAGTCAGTGTCACTAACCTTCCCTGCCCATTGGAATCTACCTGATGCCCAGGTCCATCTCTATCTCCTGTGGCATTGCCAGGTGACTCTCTGCTGCCTCCTGGTTGCCACTCTGCACTGGCTGCTGCAGGCTCAGGGACATCATTGTCAAGGTGGAGATTCAGAACTTCCTGCTCAGGTCTGAGATTCCCTGTTCCATGGCTGGCTGCCCCAGGGGAGGAATTGCTCTTCTCTGTGTGTCCCCACCTGCCTCAAGACATGGTATGAGGGGCTCAATATATCCATGAAAATATGCAGAGTCCCATTCAGATGATAAAGTGATAGAGTGGAACGGAGCACATGCACATATCTATGTGTGGTGTGTGCTCCTGCAGGTGGCCGAGTGTTGCAATAGGGGATGCAGGGACATGGATTGGCTCTTGCTGCTTCTGGCTGAGTATCCAGGACCAATGTGCAGTGGTGTTTACTACTGTGAAAGTCAAGGACACCTGGGAAGTAGGTGTTCTAGGTCACAGCCCAGGGAGCTGAGGCCCAGGGAGGGTAGGAAACAATTCTAGTGGGAATCAGAAGAGGAACCAGGTACACACTCCAAGCCAAGGCTTTCTCCAGCACAACATGGAGCAGGAGAAATATTGGGTTTCACAAAGACAGTGCAGTCAGGTTGAGTCAGACTGGTTTGAGAGTTACAACCTCACAGCCTTTTTCATTATTTTGAGTTTTCCCAGCTTGGGACAGAGAGTCTATCACAGATCACTGAGGAGCCATTGATGTCTCTAGAAATAACTGACACAGGGCGGTCCTGGCTTCTGCTGGAATTGGCATGTCTCCCAAGGCCAAGTTCCTGCAGGGAGAGGAGAGGTGAATTTGAAGGTCCATTCCCAGAGGTCCCACCTCTGGAGAAGCTCCCAGGTTGGGCTGAGATCAGGACTAGGACAGGTTCCTGCAGGGCTGAGGCTTTGAGTAGGGCATGAGTGGGCAGCACCTGTGCAGAGAGTGAGGCGGTGAGCAGGGAGAGGAATGGGCCATGGATGACATGCTCTGGAGTTATGTCCCTGAGACCCTACAGCTGGACAGGGTTCCCTAGACTCCTCTCTTCCGGCCAGGGAGAAGCTCAGGTAAGTTGGCTTCAATTAAGTACGTGCTACTTGAGATGATTCCCAGAGAAGGCAAGATCTTCCCAGGCAGAAGGAGGATGGTGAGGGAAGGGACTGCCTGTTGAGACCCTATGTGCCGCTCCACAGTCTTTTCTCAGACTGAGGAAGTGCCTTCCTCCCTAAGCTTCAACTGTAGTGTTTGCCATTAAAGAGTTGATGTCTCTGCCCAATTTCCTGCCCAGTGCTGGCTTCTTGCTGTGAATGTGATGGCAACACTGCCCCCTGCAGATGCAGGTGACCATGACAGATGCCAGAATAACCAGCAGGAGGGTCTTTTCCATGAGAAATACTGACAAAGTGAGCCCCCAATTTTTGAATATTCCATTTAAATACTGCATTCATTCTAAATAAATGAGCCAGTTTTTAAAGGAAGATGAAGGCCTTATGAGCATTATAAATGAAATGTATGAATGACTGATTAAAACACACTCTAAAATAATTTGCTCCCAGAGTTCCTTAGAAACACCCATGTAGCCATCTGGCAATTTGATGTAATTATGAATTCCAAAAATATAATTGGATCATGCTTGTAAACTGATCTGTTAATCTGGGCATGATTAAAGTTATGATTAGGACGTTGACTGGGCCGTGTCAGTAGGGCGTTGGGCCCCACCCCTTGGTGGAGCAAAGGACAAAGGAGGCAGTTTTTGAGAAGCAGTTTTGATGTTGGAGTTTTGATGTTGGAGAGAAGGCCCCGGGAGAAGAGAAGTGAGCCGTTCGCCTGATAGTCTACAGCTGACCTTGTGGAAGAACCAGAAGAGCTAAGCCTGGAGAGAAATGCAGCCCTGGGAAGAGAGGAACCCATGAAGCCTGAACCCTGGCAAATGTCAGCAGCTGTCTTGCTCCAACACGTGGCAATGGACTTTGATGAGAGAAGAAGCTTTATGACCTGGTATCTGTGGACTTCTACCCAAAAAAATACCTTTTATAAAGACCAACCCATATTTGGTATTTCACATTAGCACTCCTTTGGCTGACTAATACAACCCACTAACTAAATTTAAGCAAAAAACAGAAGGGGGCACCAGGATTCATTACCAACTGGGTCAGAAAGAAATTGATCCATGTAAGGGGTTTGGGCAGGTGGCATGTGGTGTTTCCAAAGGACACATTGAAGAACGACATGAAAGGTTCTCATCAGATGCTCCTCGGATACTCAGGTCATATCCAAGAGGCCTCCAGGCTCTCAGGCTTGTCCCCTGGGGCCAACCTAGCTCTCCTGGAGGCTGAAGATCTGAGCAGGTATTTCCTCCAAAGCCCTGGTGTCTGCTCAGTGTCTGGGTGGGGGCCTCAGCTTCCCAGTGTCTCAGATCCTGGCCTCCTGTGCAGGGCCTGGGCAGGCAGGGTGAGGATCCTGGGTGTGGGCAGCAGGTAGGGCCTGGGAGAAGGGCAGTACCAGGAGGAGGCAGAGACTATGGAGATTAGGGAGGCCACAGAGGATAATGTGAAACTCAGGTCAACACCTGCCATGGGAGTGAGTAGCCTGGGTGGAGAAGATGGATGGTCCTGGGCCAAGGCAGGGCCAGGCTTCCACCCATCACAGGCAGTCAAGGGACCTGGAGAGGTAGGTTTTCTCCCCCTGCATCCTGCCCCCAAACACTCTCAGATTGGTCCCTCATGTCACCATTTTTGTCAAAGGGAAATGAGCTTTAATCGGACTGGACCAAATAATTCCACAACTTTCGTCTCAGGCCAAGGGGTTCTTCATGCCTTTGTCACTGCTTGTCACTTTTGGGAACTGAGTTTGGTTCTATCAACATGGCTTAATTGTGAGATTCAGGAAATTCTTTCCTAGGGACAAGAGGATATAGTGTCACACTTTGTTTTAGGAAATTCCTGGACCCCAAATACCCAGATAAATGATATGCTCATCTGAATGAAGAGAATAAACCTGGCACAACAGCTCACTTTCCCTATCAACACTTGTTCAAGACTTTCCCTCTTGCAGGTCGGGGGTAGCTCAGTGGTTGAGAGCCTGCTTTACACATACGAGGTCTTGGGTTCAATCCCTGGTAAATCCTAAAAAGAAAAAAATCTCCCTCACTGTACCCACCAGCTATGTGCTTTATATCACAGCTTGGGCCCAATTCCAGGCAGGTTCTTGCCTTCAAGCTCTGCCTTTAGCTACCCAACTACAAATGCCAAACCCCTAAAATTACCCAGCCCTGCTACCCCAGCTGGGACCCACCATGACTGTGTCTGTATGGTGTCCTCTCTGAGTCCTTGTAAACCTATTGTTGCTGTTGAACTGGTTTCCTGCTGGTCCTTGAGATGCTCAATGTTTATAAATCAAAATGATGTGATCAATTTAAGTCAGAAGAGCTGAGCCCTGACCAGGTACAGGAATTTGCTGCCAAATCTCAGGAATGTATAGTCAGAGGCAGGATTAGAAGATTCTACTCCATATGAAGTATCTGGCATATTCAGTGTGACACAGCCTGGACAGGCAGGTTCTTGTTCCACTTCTCCATCTGTCGGTGTCACTGTGAGATAATCAGGGCTACTTTCACTGCCCTGGTTTTCAAGACAGTAATAGTCAGCCTCGTCTTAGGTCTGGGCCCCGCTAATGGTCAGGGGTGACAGTGGTCCCAGAATTGGAGCTGGAGAATCGGTCAGGGATCCCAGAGGCAAGTTTGTTATCTTCATAAATAAGCAGCTCAGGGGCCTGGCCTGGCTTCTGCTGGTACCAATCAGCATAACTTTCCTTGAGGATCTCCCCAGAGCAGGTGAGCCTGGCCGTGTGTCCCAGGGCCACAGACGCTGAGGACAGCTGCATCAGCACACTGGAGACCACGGAGCCTGCAAGAAGAAGAGAGGTGGGCTGAAGCTGACAGTCTCATCTCTGGGAAATCCCTGTCTTCCCTTACTGGGCAGAACTGTAGGGATTCTGTAGGTTCCCAGGATGCCCCTTTCATCAGCACCAGCCCCCTCTTCCATGGGTTTGCTGGTGCATGGAGCCTTGGAATTAAAGAGAAAGACCCAGCCCCTTGTCTGGGCAGGTGTGGACTATCTGGGGGTCACAGTCCAATGAGCACAATGTGGGGGGATTTCTGCCCCACTGGCCCCCTGTATGCAGCATGAACATGCCCTGGTGAGCTCAGAGTTAGGCCACGCTTGACCCAGAGGGGGTTGAGATATAGACGTGACCCTGGGAGGCAGCACCTGTGCAGTGAGCCAGGAGGGTCAGGAGGAGAGGGGTCCAGGCCATGGCGGAGGTGCCCTGAGACCTGCTCTCTGAGGCCTGAGGATGGGCTGGTTTCCCCCAGGCCTCTCTTATCCACTAGCTGAAGAGAGCTTCCAGTTATGCAAATCAGTGTGAGCTCAAGGGCATCTCCTGAGGGAGCTTTGTGGGTTCTAGAGGAGGGCTCAGCCCCAAGGGACACAGAAAAGGGTGTGGAAGGCTCTGCAGACTCCACCCTCACCCCACTGGATTCTCTTTCCCCTGCTTGTGCCATGAGTCTTCCCATCTTCATCCCCAGATATCGACCTGGCCTAGTCCTGGGCTGGCCTGGCCATGGCAGAGCTCAGCTGTTTCATCTATTTGTGTTTTCCAGTAAAAGTGAGATGCAGGGCTGGGAAAGGGTTGGCGGAAGACTGATGCCTGAACCTGAATCCAGAGAAAGTGGCACCATCTGCAAGAGCTGAAGAGGAGACTCAGAGAGCAGATGAATTTCTCCATGAGTGTCAAAAACAAGACTGTACAGAAAGATGGACACCTTCTCCTTCAGATGAGAGGTCAGTGTTGCTAACCTTTGCTGTACATTAGATTTCTACATGATACCCAGGTCCATCTTCATCTCCAGTGCAATCTATATGACTCTGCTGCCCCCTGGTGGTTCCGCTCCATGGGCTGGTGCAGGGTCAGGGGCATCCTTGTCCAGGTGGAGATTCAGAAGCTCCTGCTCCGGACCAAGATTCCCTATTCCATGGACGGCTGGCCCCAGGGTAGAATTTGTTTTTCTCCGTGTGTCCCCACCTACCTCAAGACCTGGAAGAGGGGCTCAGATATTCCATGCTCATATGCACAGTCCCATTTGGAGGAGGAGGAGGCAGGGCTGCCCTGAGCACCTCCACATGTCTCAGTGTTGTGGGTGGTCCTGCAGGTGGCACCTGGGTGTCACAGTAGGGAACACAGGGGCATGGACATGCTCTTACTGCTCATGGCTGCGTGTCCAGGACTGATGAGGGGTGGTGTTTACTGCTGTGTAAATCACAGACAGTTGAACATCCCCATCCTAATGTTAATTCATAATCATTGATCTCCAAATCCCAGGACCTGGGAATTCTACAGTGAAGAAGACAAGGTCTAGGCTCCCAGGGAGTTTCCAATCTTGTGGGTGGGGGAATGTGGTTCACTAGTTTGGCTGGTGGACCCAGCAGATCTGACCTTCTAACTTTATACCATCTGCTATAGTCATTTAATAGCCAAGCACTGACTTCTCCAGAATGCTGGACAGGTAGCATTGACCATGTGGCCCAGCGCTGGCCAAGAGATGTAGACGTGAGTTGTCTGGAATACCTCATAGGGACCCTTTAGGGGTGATTTGGAAAGGACCAGATTGTATCAGTGCATCACCTGGATTCTTAATTAATTCTTTGATGGTTGGAGCTTCAGCAGCCACCCAGAGATCTTAAGTCAAGAAGAAGAGATGTCAAGCTATCATTACACATAGAAGAGATACATGGTAAGACACTGGGACCCTTATAGAACTGGTACAAGTCTGGCATGTAGATAGAGAAACAGAAATTTAGGTAGACTGAAGACTTAGCCCATAAATCAAATGTCCTTATTTCTATTTATCTATCTTTCTAGCCATTCTTCTAACTAACCCTTGTCTTTTCAGAAAGACATGGAGGTCTCTTTCAGACTTTGTCGTAAAAGAGTTGATGTCTCTGCTGACTTCTGGTTGTGAACTTTATGGCGACACCGCCCCCTGCAGGCAGTCATGACCAGGATGGATGGGGGAATAATCTGCCAAGAGCCCCAAATGTCTGAATTTTCTGTTTAAATACTCCCTGTATTACAAATAGGGAGCCAGGGTTTTTGAAAGTTAGAAGCCATGTAAGCATTGCAAATGTCATGAAAAAATGCATGAATGAATGACTGAAATGCTTTCTTCAATATTCAAATTTGCCTCTGAGAGTTTCTTAGGAATATGCAATAACTAAATTCAAGTGAAAAATAGAAGGGAGCACCAAGGTTCAATACCATTTAGTTCAGAAAGTTCTTGATCCTTGTTGGGAGCCCCTTCAAAGTAGGGCCCCTGGAACTGTTAATAACAGTCCACAAGGTCACAGATAAGCAGGTGAGCTGGCATAGCTGCTACAAGTAGCAAACTAGCAAACTAGGCCAGGCCGGAGAATTCTCAGAATTCCGTATAGGTTAGAATTTCTGTAAAAGTCTTTGTATTCCCTTGTCTGTTATCTAATGAGCTCAAAGGCCCAAACTGTGTTTTAGCAGGAACTTCCTGTGCAAAAGTGTTGAACCATTATCTGTATCGTGTATATAAAAATAAAGCTGAATTCTGTCCAGGTGCCTTGAGGTTGCAGCAGCAGCTCCTCTTGGTCCACCTGACCCCTGCTGTTTCTGTCTCTTTGTCTCTTTTGTTTCTTAAACTTTCTTTTCAACTTCACCCCCCCACCCCCTTTATTTTAGGTACTGTTCTGCCCAACTGGCCTCAGCAGATCCTTTTATAGGGATTTGAGGAGGTGAAGTGAGGTGTGGCCAGGAGGAAACACTGAAGAATGACAGGAGAAGTTGTCATCAGATGCTCCTAGGAGGTCTTGCTGGGACATGCCAGGTTGTATCCGTGAGGGCTCCAGGGGCTCAGGCCAGTCCCATGGTACCTTTAGATCTATCCTGAGGCCTGAGGATCAGAGCAGGTGTTTGTTAGGATGTCCTTGTGTCTGCTTGTATCTGCTTGGGGACCTCAGCTTCCATCAGTATCTCTGGCCCCGGGAATGGGCAGCAGGTAGGGCCTGGGTACACGGCAGAGAAAGGTAGAGGTGGAGACTATGGAGATTAGGGAGGCCACAGAGGATCATGGGAAGTTCAGGTCAATAGCTGAGGTGGGAGGGAGGAGCCTGGGATGAGAAGCTGGAAGGTCTTGGGCCAGGGCAGGGCCAGGCTTCCAACCATCACAGGCAGTCAAGGACCCTGAGATGTGTTTTCTCTCCACCTGCAGCCTGCCCCCAAACAGCTTCTAAAAGGTCTCACAGGCCGTCTTATCTATTAAAGGGTCAAATAATCTCACATAAGACAGGACAAAATGTCTCAACATCTCTCATTCCTGTACAAGGAGTTGTTTAGGTCTTTATCCCTCTACAGAGTTACTAGACGATCAATTTAATTATCATTTTTAATCCTGCTTCAAATGTTTGTTGGTTCTGAGAACTGAGAGCTCCTGTACCAACATGACCACACTGCTAGATCCAGGAAATACTATCCAGGGGACAGGGTATAAACCTACGGCTAATGTCAAGATTTGCTTCAGGAAATTGCTGAACCCCAGTTACCAGATAAACCACTTGCTCATCTGAGTGAAGATTTCAAAGCTGGGAAAGCTGTTCACTTATTATGTAAATGTTTACTTATCAAACTTGTTTAAAACTTTCCCCTCACCTGCAAGACAAACCTGTTGTTTGTACCACAAATAGGATTCAATTCTAATTAGTTTCCTGGATAGAAAACCTGCCTTAAATGCTCAAGTACAGAAACTGAACCTCAAAAATCATGCATCCCTGCCCACCCCTTCTGAGGACTCACTAGGACTGTGTCAGAGTGGGGTTCTCCTTGAATTCTAGGACATAGTGTGGCTGCTGAACTGGTTTTCTGATGGTGTTTGAGAGGCTCGATGTTGATAAATCAAATGACTGGATCAGTTTATAATGGAACAACCTGACCCCTGACCATGGACAGGAAGTTGCTGGACCTCTTAGGGAAGTAAAGGCAGAGGCAGGACTAGAAGGTTCTACCCCATGTGAAGCTCCATCCTGCTCAGTGTGACCAGCACAGGGAGGAAGGGAGGCCCCTGTGAGAAAGCCTGGGTGGGCAGGTTCTTGTCCCACTTCCCCAACTGTCTGTGTCACTGTGTGTAAATGAAAGCTGCTCCCACTGCCATCATAGGTAGCACAGTAATAGTCAGCCTCGACCTCGGCCTGAGCCCCACTTATGGTCAGGGTGGCCGTGTTCCCCAAGTTGGCTCCAGATATTCGATCAGGGATCCCCGAGGGTCAGGTGCTATCACTATAGATGAGCAGCACAGGGGCCTGGCCTGCCTTCTGCTGGATCCACTGCACACTTTTACCTCCGATGTTGTCTCCCCCACAGGTGAGCCTGGCCGTCTGTCCCAGGGCCACGGACAATGAGCGTGGCTGGGTCAGCTGGTAGGAGGCCACGGAGCCTGCAGGAGAGAAATGAGAAGTGGGCACGAGACACAGGAGCCCCCCAGCTTCCCTCCCTGAACTGATTTCCAAGGACTCCGAGGTGCCACAGGCCACCCCTCTCCATCAGCCCTTCCCCAGAGCCCCATTTCCTTGGCTGCCAAGAACAGTACCCAACCCCAGACCCTGCTGAGCTCAGAGTCAGGAGGTGGACAGTTACTTTTTTTTCCCTCTCTCTTTTATTTAGGAGGCACTGGGGAATGATCCCAGACCTCCTACCTGGGTAGCGGTGTTCAACCACTGAGCTACAGCAGCTCCCCAGGCAGTTACTTTTGTTCCAGGGCCCAGAGCTGTCCTGTCCATGTGTTTTGTGGAAGGTTCTGATGTCGGGTCTCGTCCCAGCTCCACCTTGGAGAACTTTAAACACGACGTCTCCTCTGACCATCCAAGAACCCGAGGCAGTGACCTCTTCACCTCCATCCTACAGGTGACAATACGAGGCTTAGGGAGGCACAACCCTCTACCCGGGACCCCAGCTCTGACTCGCAGAGACTGAATTAAACACCTCCCTTGCCAAGTGCACATGGAGTTTTTCACTGAGGAGGGGTCAGTGCCTGCCCTTGGCCGTGAGCTCCTGGGGCAAGTCCTAGGTGATTCTCTCAGAATCTCCCGTGTGGGGTCAAGGCCAGGTGCAGGTCAGGTGCTATCTGCTGTACCAGGGCATGTAAATGGGCTGCACACCCTTGAGCACCTCAGGGGATTTTTATTACACTCACACTGTCCTCAGATCTTGCATAAAATTAATGAAGTATTAGACAACTTCATTTAATTAATGAAATTTAATGGGAAACTGATGTGTGCCAGATATTGGGAAATCATGAAGAATAAAATGTGACACTTTCTGCTAGAGAGATACAGATGAAGACCAGGTCCAGTGGATAGTGCCGGACATTTTCAGAGCTCGTGAAAGCGGCTGTGTGTGCAGGGAGGGGGACTCTTAGCACCACAGGGGTGGGAGGGGAAATAGTGTGAACATAGAGAGGATGGGATGTGTGGGGACATTTACAATGTTTTAACACAACTGGGGTGGGCTGGGAGTGGGTGTGAGGGCCTGGACTTGGGTCAGAGAAAGAGGCACCATCTCCATGGGCAAGATAAGAGGCCCGTGAAGTCAGTATTTGCACATCAGTGTCAAGGACAATCTTGTAGGAAAAAGAATCCTGTAGAAATGATCCTGTTAAGGACAGTCCCAGGCCAGTGACCAAATTCCAGCACCAAGGGAGCTGGGACCAAATCTAATCAGGTGCACGTGATGGAATGTGGTGACATGTGAAAGTTCGAAGAAACTCCCCAGGTTGTACCCAAAATGGGCTCTGCACTTGTTCCTTAGATTCTGTGAAAAGTCAAGGAAGGAAGGACCTCGTCCTCGGCCTCAGTCCTGCTGAAGGTCAGGGTGGCTGTGTTTCCCTACTTGGAGCCTGAGAACCAGTCAGGGATCCCCGAGGGCCGTTTACTATCTTCATAGATGAGCAGCACAGGGGTCTGGCCTGGCTTCTACTGGTACCAAGAAGCATATTTACCCCCGAGGTTGTCCCCCAAGCAGGAGATCGTGGCAGTCTGTCCCAAGGCCACTAACACAGAGGACGACTGTATCAGCACGTAGGAGGCCACAGAGCCTGTAAGGAAGGGTGGGAAATATGGATGAGGACGATGATCTCAGTCCTGACAGATGCCACCCCTAGGATGGGCTTGGGTGAGCTCAGGGCTTGGGATAGTCCTGGCTCAGGTTCCTGGAGGTCTGAGCCTGTGGGTAGGGACTGGGAGCTTCACCTGTGCAGAGGGTGAGGGAGGTGAACAGGGGAGCTGTCCAAGCCATGGTCCACACAACCCTAAGCTCTGCTTCTTGAGGTCCCAGCAGGGCAGGGCACCCCCAGCTGCTTTTATCCCCCTGGGGAATGGCAGGCCCAGGGATGTAAATCAGACCCGCCCTCATTGGGCAGCCTGGGAAGTCAGCTGGGGTTGTAGGAAGAGCCCAGTCCCCAGAGAACCAGAGAGAGACCTCCCCTTTGCATGTCACCTCCACATTCCTCATCCTAGGTAGGGAAACCCTGACTCAACCTCACTGCCTAGGAGGAGGTCCTTTGACCCCTGAATGTCAACCCTCCTCCCTCAGCCTTCATTCTGTGCTTTGTTCCTTGCCTTCTCTGCCCATGGTTGACTCAAACACCATTCCTTACAACTGGAATCTTGATCTCTGAGATGGTAGGAATTGCAGCAGAATGTGTTTCCTACCTCTTTTCACACCTACAAATGGTACGAATGAGGTTACAGGTGAAATTCTGCCTCTTCTCTCTGGATAGGGAAAGTGATGAGAGTCAGCAGGTAGCAGGACAGGAGCCCAGGGCCCAGTGGAGACGCCTCCTGAGCTCTGCTTCCTGAGTCCCCCAGCTGGGACCATATTCTGTGACATTCCCTGACCTGGTGGACACTCACAGCTGCTGCTGGGGGCTTGTGTTGTTGGTGTCTGTCCCTCAAGACATGATGGCTGCAGCCTGAGGCGGTGGCTGGAGGGTCCTAAACTGCCTGTCTGAGGACTCAGTCTTGACACCTGAGCCCCCCCCTACCCCCACCTCAGCGCTCTTTTGCAAGTAAGATCCACCTGGGCAGCCCCAGCTTCTCCTGGACATTCCCACGTGCAGCATTGCTGCTCCCTGCTGGTGGAGAAGAACCCGGATGGGGCTCCTTTCCTCCAGGTTGCCCCAAAGCACCTTTTACCTGGAGTCTGTACCTCACTGTACAGTAGAATTAAGGTGTGACCTTAAGTATCTACTCAGTGTATGAAAAAATAAAAAGAAACAGGCAAATAAATATTAATAACATTTTATTCAATCCAATATATCAAAAATAGCACCATTTCCTCATTTAAATAATGTAAAATTATTAATGAAATATTTTACATTCTTTTTTTCACAATAAGTCTGAAATCTGATGTTTATTGTTTATTTGTAACACCTATCAATTTGGAATCAAACTTTTAATCGGAAATACTTGGACTCTATTAAGGTTTTATGAAATTTGCAGTTTTTAGAATATATTTACATTCCACATCTTTAAAATATATTTAACATTTTACCAAGAGCTGAAGAGAGGTCCAAAGTATCATTTCCTTTATTTTATTTTATTTTTTTTAAAGATTTTATTTATTTATTCATTTATCCCCCCTTGCTGCTTGTGCTCGCTGGGTCAGCTAACCACGCCGTGTGGGCGGGCTTGCCTTCACCAGGAGGCCCCGGGAACCGAACCCGGGGCCTCCCATATGGTAAACGGGAGCCCTACTGATTGAGCCACAGCCGCTTCCCAGTATCATTTCCTTTAATACTCAAACTCATATTGACAAAACTGGGTCCCTTTCTTCAGTTTTTGCTGCCAATTAAAAAAATCCTGCAGGCTTGGCTCCATCTAATCCTTGGAGTTTTAAGTGATATAAATTCACACGCAGTGAGGCATAGATGAGAAAATATTGATCACAAGGTCATTGTTCTTTTATTTGATTATTGACTATGCGACAAGCATTCCTTGAATTTAAAGAAAATCTTAGTTAGAGTTCACAGTGCCATAAAGTTTGTCAAAGCCTTTCACGATTGTCTCAACAACTGTTAGGAATGAGTCCAAGATCCTTCCACTCATTGTCTTTTATTTCTTTCAACAGTTCCATGAGCAGGTGGTGATTCCCAGCTCTTGCATGGATGCTCACATTGATTTTAACCACTGGATCGAGAGGCATTTCATAGAGTCTGCTGGAGATCACTCAGCACAACTATTTCAATGGTTTATAGAAAGAAGGACTCAATAAGGAAAATATCAGACTTTTCTTTTAAAATTCCTATACATATGGTTTTCTGAACTATCATAGATGAAATAGAGTCTATTTTGAATATACAACTTTTCCATATACATCATACATTCTATTGAGGCAGATGTAAAAGTTTCTAAACATATCTTTGCACCAAATTCAATGTTTTCAGACTGCAGTGCATTGTAGATTTAGGGGTCCTTAGAGACATAATAAAGTATTAACTGCATCATGTCTCTTAAATTGCACAGTTAAAATAAAGCTAAAGGACAGTCCTTGTAAATTTGGAATTTTGAGCAAATTGTTCTTTGATATTGTAAACAAGGGCTTGTTTATAGTGGGTTTGGTGGTATAATTAAAGTGCTTTTATTATCCCTAAAATATGTTTAAGGTTTTGTTGCATAACTGTCTTAAAATAGGTATAATTGAAAAATGATTTTTTTGTTCAAGAATGCAAGGAGGAGAGTCTAAATAATCACTTAAATTTTTTGTTGTAGAAAACATAATTCTGGTTTCAGTTGATTAATTTTATCAATTCTTTTTTGTCTGTTAAGAGAAAACTTCTTATCAAATTCACTATGTATTTGCTCATATGTCTCTCTCTGTGTCCACTTTGCAGACTTTACTTGCATTATCCAGGGAATAACTGAATGCATTTGCCATGAATTGTGCACTTTCTCAAGTAACTTTTTAAAAAAATTTTGTTTCTTTTTATTGAAAACTACACTGAACACTAAATGTCCTCCTTTACAATAAACACACACAGTGAGGATAACTCACACTAAAACAAAACATATTCTAATAGCCATTATTCTTCTGTCTGGGATTGTTTTAAAGTTGTGTTTTTTTTTGTTTGTTTGTTTTGTTTTTTTGTTTTTTTTGGTCATAAAAACAGGATGTACCTGTACAAAGACTCAAAGTAGGCCATCTTTTTAAACCAAAAGGCGATGATTCACAAAAGTCTATGAATATAACATGTAACTAGTTGATACAGATCTAATAGGATTTGTTAAAATCAGTCACAGTTAATAACACATCTGAAGTGTCCTTGCGTCAAATATCACGTGAAGAAAAGAAGACTTTGTCAATGTCTAAAAAAGTGGATTTTTTCATAGACAATCTGACAAGTTACTATAAAAAGTGTTTCCTGAGACATAAGGAAATGCAACGTTATTCTTCTTGAACGCTTTTAAGTTCAAGACTTTCCACTCAATAAAATAGCTGAGAATCAGGAATTGAGAAAATATACTGGAGTACAAACAGCTTGTGAAACTTAAGACTTTTTTTTGCATCATCAGTGGGTTCTGCTGAGCCTCAGCCAACCTGCCCGGCCCAGCACACAGTTCAGGTGTGAGGGAAGCACTTCTCTGTCCAGGAGCTGTGCTGTCTCCCATCCTCTGCTTGCAGGGGTCTAACAAGGCAGTTTTCTCCCCCATTGTGAAGTAATTCAATCTTTCTAAAATCTTCCCCAAAGAGGACACCAGCCCATGGACCGAAGGGGCAAGAGTCATAAGAGGGGGTTTTCTCCATTATATTTTTTATTTCAATGTCTGGAGCTCCTGATATAACATTCTAGAGCAAGGTGCTCAGGACCTGCTGAGCCCAAGGGCCTGAGAAAGGAAACGGAGCTATTTATTCCTTGTGATTTGAGCTGCATTCACTAGGAATGTCCTTTGCCTCACCTGCTTGGTAGTAAGTCATTTTTGAGGTGGTGGTTCTCTTCACTGAGATGACAGTGCAAGAAGACACAGTCACTCTGACACAGCAGGTCCTGCAGGTGTGGATCCTCTGCATGCCCAGGGGCTGCTCTGTATCGTCCTGCGAGTAGGGGTCATGAAGCAGGATGCTGAACCCAAAGGCTGTGGCTCCAACAGAAACCACCTGCCCCATGCAACCAAAGCCAATGAGGTCCAGCTTCTACCCATGGATGTGAGCTGCACCCAAGGCCACCTCGTGGATCTGGTCGACACTCTGGACCCACGTGCCTTCCCTCAGCACCTGGTACAGCCATGTGTTTCCTGGGTACAGGTTGAGGACGTGTCAGATGGTGGAATCCGCAGTCTCTTCCACCACCGTTGATGGGATGTTGCGCATAGCGATGCCTTGATGTCTGACACTGTTTGAGTCTTTTTTTGGTTTATTGTTCTAGTCGTGGTAGTAAGTTTGTTTCTAGATGGTCATGGGAAGTTCTCCGGTTATTGAATTGATTTCCTTTCTATATCTGTAATATTAGTATCTACAAGTGCAAATTTCCCATGAAGATCTGCCTTTGATTTATCCTATCCATTTTATGTGCTCTTTCCATTTTGCTTTCATACCTCTGTATGTATTTCCTAATTTCTGTTTAATTTTTTTGTACGATTACTATTTAAGAGTTGCTTCTTTCCAGACACACTTGCATTTGGTTTTCTTTCTGTTATTTTTTTCTAGCTTAATTCCATTGTGTTTTGAGAAAATATTTTCTATTTCAAATTCCATCTTCAGAATGACAGGTTCCCTGAACTCCTCTTTATTCCAGGGGACGTCATCCATCCCGGTCCGTCAGTGGTCAGGGCCGTCATCAACCACCGTCCTCCCCTCAGTGCAATTCAGGGCCTAGAGCCATGAAGGAGGCCCTCGCTGCATGTCCACATCTTAAGTCCACTTGAGCATCACCACAGTTCTCTGTGCTGAGTGAATGGTCCTAATGTTTGCGCTGACCACAGTCCCACCCGCAATCACTGGGTCTTGTTGTGAAGGTTTCATGCAGCCCTTTCTTGGGGATCTCTTTGCAATGTTTTGTAGCAGACAAAGCGTCCAAAGAAACTTGGTGGAAAAATGCTGGGCAGGAGAGGATCACTGCAAAATGTGATGGTGGGATGTTTCTGTCCTGATTGGTGACACAATTACACAGCTGTGGTAGAAATTCCTGTGCAGGTCAGGATATGTGATGATGAAATGGGGAGGGTCATTAACAGTTTTCTCCTCTTTGAAAACAATGATGGCTTAGTAGAACAATGTGTGTGTTTATACATCTATAGAAAGAGAGACAGAAAGAGAGGGAGAGAGAGGATTCAGCATGGCCCAGTGTGAGCACGGGGAGGTGCTCTGCAGAAAATGAGGGGAGAGTTTGACAGAAAACGACAGGCAGGCTGCTCTCATCTGGGGTTGGGGAGGCCTTTCTCCGCATTGACCTTGGAGCTGCTATTAGGACAAAGGACAAAGAGAGGAAAGAGGTAATGGGCAGAGGGTGGTGGGAGAGCTATGTCAGGGCCCATTGGAGGAGGTTTGTATGTGTTACAGGCTCTGGTAGAAAAGGGCCAATGGGAAAGTTGGGATCCAGAGCCAAATCAGGGAGGACATGACATGACTCCAAAGTGGGGAATTTGGGGGAGCAGGCATGTGTGGTCAGGTGTGGTAAAGGGGAATTTCCAGGTCATAAGTCAGGTGACCTGGGCAGCTACATAGCAGGGACTCATGGGCCCCAGGAGGCTCCTTCAGGGCAGTGTTAGGATCACACAGGGGGCATCAGTCCAGCTCCCTGGCTCCTCTGTATTTTCACTGGCAGCTGAGGACACTGGGCAGTGGGGTTGCCAAGCCCTATTTATGCTGTCACCACATGGCCTGTGAGCCCCTGAATCCCGTATGAAGCTCAAGTCCTGGCCCCTGCCTGGGGTCTCCCTAGAGTGACCCAGAATTGCTTTCCCCAACTTTCCTCAGACTTGCTGAACTGGAAGGGAAAAGAGAGGGAGGGGGAGCACTTGGCAGTCTGGGCTCATTTGTCTACAGTCTTCCTGGGGCTGGAGGAAGAGTGAGACACTGACAGGGGACAGATTTTTGTCTCACTTCCCCATCTGCCTGTGTCAATGTGAGCATCACTGTTACTATCCCACACCTGACAGTAATAGTCAGCCTCGTCCTCGGCCTGAGCCCCGCTGATGGTCAGGGTGGCCGTGTTCCCCGAGTTGGTGCCAGAGAACCGGTCAGGGATACCCGAGGGTCGCTCACTATTATCATAGATGAGCAGCACAGGGGCCTGGCCTTCCTTCTGCTGGTACCAGTGCACACTTTTACCTCCAATGTTGTCTCCCCCACAGGTGAGCCTGGCCGTCTGTCCCAGGGCCACCGACACTGAGCGTGGCTGGGTCAGCTGGTAGGAGGCCACGGAGCCTGCAGGAGAGAAATGAGATTTGGGCGTGAGACACAGGAGACCCCCAGCCTGCCCCCCTGGACTGAGTTCCAAGGACCCCGAGGTCCCACAGGCCACCCCTCTCCATCAACCCTTCCCCAGAGCCCCATTTCCTTGGCTGTCAAGAACAGCTACCCAACCCCAGACCTGCTGAGCTCAGAGTTAGGGCCAGGCTTGGCCCAGAGCCCTGGGGGCTGAGCAGTGGGTTTGACCTGGGAGGCAGCACCTGTGCAGTGAGCCAGGAGGGTGAGGAGGAGAGGGGTCCAGGCCATGGTGGAGGTGCCCTGAGATCTGCTCCCCGAGGCCCTGAAGTAGGGCTGGGTTCCCCCAGTCCTCTCTTATCTCCTGCCTGAAGAGACCTTCTGGTTATGCAAATCAGCCTGATCTCAGGGCTTGCTGCTGAGGGAGCTTTGTGGCTTCCAGAGGAGGCTCAGCCTCCAGGGACATGGGGGGGGGGGCAGGGGGGGAGGGTACAGCCCCTGCAGACTCACCTTCAGCGCAGGGGCTTCAGCTCCCCCTGCTGGCCCCATGGGTCTGGGTTACTGTCTGCCCTCCAACTTCATTCTGGTCTCACTCTGGTTTGACCTGCAGAGCTCACAGGGGATTTCTGTTTGCAGTTTCCAGGGAACATGAACTCCCTGCTCATGGCTGACCCTGATCCTATCCTGGAGGTGGCCAGAGAGTCTCACAGTGATGCTGGGTGACCCTAGAGGCTCAGGCCCTTCCTCTGTCCAGTTCTAACACAGGAGGGGGCAGTTAATTTTGTTCTAGGACCCAGAGCTTTCCTGTCCATGCATTTTGTGGAGGGTTCTGGTCCCAGCTCCTCCTTGGGGAACTTTAAATACAACCTCTCCTCTGACCTTCCAGAGTCCAATGCAGTGGCCTCCTCATCTCCATCCTGTACTTGGCAATAGGATGCTTTATGGGGTGCAGTGTCCTTCCCCTGATCCCCCCAACTGTGTGGCAGAGCCAGAATAACACTCATTCCTTGCAAGTGCTCCTGGAGGATTCAATATTCCTTGAGGCACATTCGGTTTCTGTCCTGCCCTCTGAGGCAGGTCATAGGTGCTTTGCCTCAGTATCCCCAGTGTGGCATCAGAGCCACACTGAAGGCCGTTAAAGAGGGCCTGAGGTTATCTATGAAAATATGAAATAAATAGGTGCAGTTGGAGGGGAGTGGCTGGGCCAACCTGAGGGTACTGTACAGCTCTCTAAGTGGTGGGTGGTCATGTGGGTGGTTCTGGGGTTTGGCCCTGGGGCCTCAGGATTCAGGGATTCACTTTCCCTGCTGACGACTGTGGGTGCAAGGCCAATGAGGGGTGGTGGTGGTTATGTGACCAAAGACAGAAGCAGGAGAACATTTCCTATTGTGTACTTATGCCCACCCTCTTTGGTCTGGCCCATTGCCCAGGACCTGGGGACTCAGCACTGACCAGACAAGGACCCTATTCTCAGGGAATTTCCCCTTTTCTGGGTGGGTCTCTCTGCAATCCAAGCAGTTGTTTCCAATCACCTTCTCATTGTACATTGTCTCCTGTAGTTATTTAAAATCCAGAGCTTGATTCACCCAGGTACCCTGGACCCAGAATTGACCATGTGACCCAGCTATGGACATTGGGAGGTAAGGATCAGTCTGCTGGGTTTTCTTAGGTTATGTTGGTGCTTGTGAAGGAAGGAAGCAACCTGGATTTGTGTAGCACATTTCCTATTAGATGTGGGTGTGATGGTTAGAGTTGCAGCAGCCATTCAGTGATCTTAAGGCACCACAAATGAAAGGAAGTCATCATATTACATAGAACAGACAGTTAGTAAGATTCTGCATCTCATGGATTTCTGAGTATCTAGAGAACAAGCACCATCTACATTCAGACTTGTTTTGTTGGAGAAAAATAGCCTCCTCCTTGTTCATGGCTTTTTTAATTGTAAAAATTCCTGACTGATTTAGGGAACTATTTAAAACAAATAAATCACTTAATAAAAATAATGATAATGAAAGAACCACAGCATGATTGATACTCTGCAGATAATAGTTTAGATGAAAAGGCAGGCAAGCTGCTCTCTAATCTGTGAGAAGGCGGCTTTCTGTTGAGGTGACAGGATGTGCTGTTGGGACCTTCAGAGGAAAAGAGCCCCAGGCAGTGTGAGGGGGCAGAGCTGTGCCAGGGCCCTGTGGGGAGGACACTGATGTGACTGGAGGGTCTGAAGGAACAGAGGCCAATCACACAGGGGCTGTGATTCCAAACCATGTCAGGGCCAATGTGTCATTTGCTTATGAGTGAACTTCCTGGGGCAAGAGGGGCTGTGGTCAGGTGTGATGAAGTGGAGCTCCAGGTAATAAATCAGGTGAGCTGGGCAGAGGCTTAGCAAGTCCTTGTGGCCTCCAGGCCAGTGCGGCTGGGCAGTAGGATAGTCATGGGTGGGTTGTGCCCAGACCCTGCACCTTTACTGTTACCTAGAGGCTGAGGACGCTCAGGTAGGGGGTTGTTAACCCCTAGCATGCAGCACTGGTGCTGCTCTAGGTGCCTCTGAGCTGACCCATATCTAGTGACTCCTGAGGGTGGCCCAGCACTGCTTTCCTAGTGCTCCCCAGACTCGCTGACCTGGCCGGGAACACAGAGGGTGGGGGGAGCACTGGGAAGCCCGGGTAGCCTGGGGGTCTCAGATCTGGGTGACCTGGGCCAGACCTGCCCATTGTTTGTGCTCCTAACTCCTGGGGCTTGAGGAGGGAATGAGACCCAGACTGGGGAAGTCAGTTTGTGTCTCACTGCCCCGTCTGCCTGTGTCACTGGGAGCAGCACTGCTGTCCCACACCTGACAGTAATAGTCAGCCTCATCCTTGGCCTGGGCCCCACTGAAGATCAGGGTGGCCGTGTTCCCTGAGTTGGAGCCAGAGTACTGGCAGGGATCCCCAAGGGCCGGTTGCTATCCCTATCAATGAGCAGCCCAGGATCCTGGCCTGACTTCTGCTGGTACCACTGCACATTTTACCTCCAATGTTGTCTCCCCCACAGGTAAGCCTGGCCATCTCTCCCAGGTCCACCGACACTGAGCATGGCTGGGTCAGCTCATAGGAGGCCACAAAGCCTGCAGGAAAGGTGGTTTGAGTGTGAGGGGCTCATCCCCAGTAGATTTCCCTCATGTCTGGCCTGGATTGAGCTCAAGGATTCTGTGACCCAACTGGGTGCCCCTCACCTCAGCCCCTGTTGCAGTTGCCTGGGGGCTGTGCAGGTGGATGGAGCCTTTGATCGAAATTCAGTAACCAGCCCCTCTCTTGGCAGGAGCAGCAGGCCTGGGACTCACAGTTCCCTGAGCAATGCACTGAGAGGTGGGTGTGACCCTGGGGGTGCAGCACCTGGGCAGTAAGCAAGGAGGTCAAGGAGGAGAGAGGTCCAGGCCATGGTGGAAGTACCCCAGGAACTTCTTCCTGAGTCTCCATGGACCAGTTCCCACCCCCCCACCCCAGGCTTCTCTTATTCCTTAGCTGAGGGGAACTTCTGGTTATGCAAATCATAACCAGAAGTTGCTGCTGAGGGAGACTTGTTGCTTTCAGGGAAGAGCTCAACCCCCAGGGACACAGAAAGGGGAGAGTCATCCCCTGCAGAGCCCCCACCCAGCTCTTCAGATCCTCTTTCACCAGCTGGTCCCATCCATCTGGTCCCAACTCTACCTCTGACCTTGTCCTGGCCGTGTCCTGGGCAGGCCAGTCCAAAGCAGCCCTCAGAGGGGAAGTCTGTCTGCATTTTCCAGGGAACCTGACATGCCTGCTTGTGGGATGAAATAGGTCCTGTCCTGGAGGTGGCCAGAGAATCCCAGTGGTAATTCTAGAATTAACTTATATCCTGGCCTTTCCTCCACTCACCTGGCTCAGGAGGGAGACCATACATTTCATTCCAGGCCCCAGAGGTGTCCTGCCCATAGCTCCACAAGCATTTTGTGGAGGAGTTCAGATTCTGGGTCTTTTCCTTGCTCCACCCTTGGAAGCTTTCACATGATGTCTCATCTGACCTTCAAGAACTCCAGGCAGTGGCCCTCCTCATCTCCATCCCATACATGACAAGAGGAGGACAACATGGGAGGTGAAGGGTCCTCCTTTGCTCCCCCTTCCTGAGTGGCAGAGCCAGAATAAAATGTCCTCCTTGTAAATGGTTCTGGAGATTCTGAGACATGATTTATTTCTGCCCTTGGCTGTGAGCTCCTAGGGCAGATCTGGGGTTCTTTGCCTCAATATCCCCAGTGTGAGGTCAGGGATAGATTCCAATCTGATGCTGTCTGCTGTCTAAGGCAAGGAAAGCAGACTGCAAAACCCAAAGACACCTCAAAGAATTTTTATTAAAATAAAATTGTCTTCAATTGCTGGAAAAAACATTATATAATAGAAAGTTTAATGTAATTAATCAAATGAGGGAATGTTTCAGGAGATACTGGTATGTGAAAGCACTGAGAAATTGAGAATAACATTAACACATTTCTCTGGATGGACAAATGGCAGGTAAGGGGACTGTGGGAGGTGCTTCCAGGGAAAGTGAGAAGCAGCTGAAAGGGATAGGAGGTGGGAAATGTGGCATCATAGGGAGCTTGGGGAGTTACACTATGTTAACACAACTGGAGTGCCTGGGCCTGTGTCCAGAGAAAGTACAACATCTCCAAGATCCGAAAGGGGACTCTTGAGAGCAGAATTTGTGCATCAGTGTAAAGGACGTTCCTATAATTAAGGACACTTTCTGCTTCAGGTTTGAGGTTATCTTCACTAACCTTCCCTTCGTGTTAGATTCTCTCTGGTTCCCAGGGACCAAAGTTCCCCAGTGGCTTTCTGGGTGAATCTCTTCTGCCCCTGTTGGCTGCTCTGCACTGTCAGCTGAGATTTCTGAAAACCAAACTCAAAGTCTCATTATAGCAGTGGGAGAATTGCAATGTAAATTAAATTCCAACCTTTCTGTCTACTATGTGTCTGCAATGAAAGTAAGAGGATAGATTGGGAGGGGTGAGATCTTGAAAATTGGGATGGGGCATATGGAATGATAACGATGATGGTGGAGACCTTGAATCTATAGATTCTGATGATTTTTCTTTGCCAGATAATCCTGTAGTGGTCCACCCTAGGAATCAGCCACCTCACCTCCATTCTGCCCTGAGGAATCAGGCATCCCACATCCACCTGGAGAGACTGTGCTGTGCCTGACAGCCCTGTAACTGCCTCCCCTGAGGAAATAGCCCTGACACCTCCTCCCAAAGAGATCAGCCCTGTTTCACCAGATGAAACTCTAAAGGAATTCCCTGAGGTAGTTGGCTTGCAAGATACTGCTCATTCCTCTTATGATACACCTCTTCTAGCCCTCTTTTCTTCAAGATTTGTAAATAGTCTGAAGTTCCAGCAGGCACTGAAATGTGAGGTACAAAGGGGGACCCATGAGGAGGCAGGTTACATTCTAAAAGAATTCTGTGACTTTGCCAATTTAAATGGACAGAAATCAGGAGAATAAGTGCAGGAATGGAAATTAAGGGTGTGGGATATGGGTGAAAGGGACAAAAAGTTGGATCAGGCTGAATTTATTGATATGGTCCCACTAAGCAGAGATTCTGGATTCAGAGATGTAGCTTGAAGGGTTAGAAAGGGCTCTAAAGTTTTGTTCGGGTGTTTGGCAGAAGCATGGACCAAAAGGTGGCCAACATTGCTTGAAGTTGAAATGCCAGAACTGCCCTAGTATAATGTAGATGAGGGGACCCAAAGGCTTAGGGAAAAAGGAGTGTTAGACTGGATTTACCATGGAAGATCTGCTGACACCCTTTCCTGCCCCAGTGGAAACATCTTTCACCAGAACTGTGAGGAATCTATTTGAGAACTGTTCTATCGCCGCTAAAGAGCTCTGTGGTTACTTTTGTCTATAGGTCAAATATAACTGTGGAACTGCTGCCACTGAACTTGGATCCTTGAAAACAAAGGTGATAATTTGATCTCCGGGTGTCAGGTGCTAACTGGCAGCACTTAACAGACAAAGACACAGTGGCATCCGTAATGCATGGTGGACTCAAAGCATCAATCAGAATAGTCTGACATGCAGAAACCTAGGACATTGGCCAGTTGATTGTGGGGCATCTATAAGTGAAATAAAATGGAGAGTCTGTTATATTCTTTCTTTATTCATACAAACAGAAGAGTACTAGGTCAAGTGAACAAAGACAGAGAGTCATGGCCTCTCAATCTATTTCCAGAATAGAGACAGATTACAGACCTAGAACCCCATGAATGAAGGGATATCTGGATCGCATTGGGGAAGGACCCTGCTACACTTCCCAAATTTTATACTATTAGTCTTCCTCCCAGTTTTCCCCAAAAGATCTTACAGCTTTTTACCAGGAGAAAAGGAAATGATCAGACACTTCAGGGATTATTGGACATGGACTCAGAACTGACGTTAATTACAGGAGACCCAAAATGTTACTGTGACCACAATCTTAGGGAAGCAGATTTCTGCAACTATAATTCACACCAAGGTTCAACGCTCTGAACTTCCTGGGGCTCCCAGGGCTGCAGTACAGGAGGGGTGATATCAGCTATGAAGAAGGGTGCCATATGCATGCCACGGAGTCCACTACTCTGGTTTGCCCTCGAACCTAGGGGTTTAAGATCCTACCTGAAAAGCCTGCTCTTGAAGACCCTCCTTGGAGGGCTGTAAAGAAAAGGCAGCCTAGAGGTCTCTCTTCTAGGCCAACTGGGCCACATCTGCCCATTGTTTGTCTTCAGTCCTCCTGGGACTTGGAGGATTTGTGAGACACAGTCAGGGGATCAGCATTTGTGTTTCACTTCCTCATGTGCCTCTATCATCGTGAGCTTCATCGCTGCTATCAGCTCCCTCCCCCTCTTGAGAATAATAGCCTCACGTGCAGACTGGGCCCTTCAAACTGTAGTTTCATAGCTTGTGCAAAAACAGTGGATGCCTCCATCACATTTCCAGCCATGTGCTGACATCTCACCATCAATTTCACAACACTGCCCTCTGCAGGCAGGTTGTGATTATAAGGAGATAGAAAAACTTTTTTCTATGATGAATAAAACTAACAGATTTTTTACTTTCCTGTTTAGATATTGCTTGTTTTGTGTGTGTGTGTGTGTGTGTTTTTAATAGTGAGACTGTTCCTCTGAAAGTTTGACCCCCTTAAAATGATTACAAATAAATGAAAGAATAAATCTCTTTACTCATTGTTCAAATTGACTGAATTATTCTTTGGCACACCTAGCCATGACAAATGGAATAGGGAGCAAGGGTTCAATACCATTGGGTTAGAAAGGCCTTTATCCATGTAAGGAGATTCGGGCAAGAAGAGTGAGGTGTGGCCAGGAGGAAACATCCAAGAATGGCTTCAGAGATTTTCATCAGTGGCTTGGGGGGGTCTGGTGTCTTCTAGGTTGTCCAACTGGCATATTTCAGGGAGCATCTGTGAGGGACTGAAAGGGTTCAATCTGGACCCTTGGAGTCTACCTGCCTGAAGTCCTCAGAGGATGTTTGCTATGATGTCTCCTAACTTCTGAAGCCGAGTGGGGAACTAAGCTTCTGACAGAGCCTCTGGGCCTGACCTCCTGAGCTGAACCTGGGCATGGAGCAGAGGGAGGAGCCTGGGAACGTGCAGAGGGGTGGATTTTGGGGTTGGGCAATGTCAGGAGAAGGAGGAAGATGTTGGAGATTAGAGACAGCAGATGATCATGAGTAGAAGGAGAAAAGAGCCTGGGAAGATACTGATGGGAAGATTTGGGGGCAGGGCTGGGCTTGGAGCAGGATAAAGTGTATGGAATTGAGGGAGGCAGCAGAGGATCATAGGACCTAAAGATGACCTCCTGGAGAGGGAGGGAGAACCCAGGGAGGATAAGGTGGGAGGTCCTGAACCAGGCTGAGGCCAGGCAATGAACTTTAGGGCAGCCTGTTTTCTCCATCTGGAACGAGTTCCTTCAACACCTTCTTCTGGGCCTTTCATAAGGTCATTTTTATCAAAGGGCCAAATAGTTCCTACAGGATGAGGACAACAGATGCAACATCTCTCACCCCTGCATGTGTTGTTGTTTATGCCTGTGGCACTCCTTTCTCTTTCACTATTATTTTTAATCCTGGAAAGAATGTTCTGTATCAACCAAATTTCCAGTCATGTTCCTTTCAAGTTCCTGAACATCCACTAACCCAGTGACCACAGCCTATGAAGCAGTGTGTAAATGCAAATCCGGCCATTTCTCATTAAGGAAAATGCACAGCCAGGTACACTGCTCAAAGTCCTGCCCACTGGAGAGACTTCCCTTCACCGCTGTTTCTCAGGGATATACCAGAAAGGGGATGCAGTGCCCCTTTGGGTGGTAGCTGCATGTCATGCAGAACTCTCTGTAAACCAGACCCGAGTTTTCTTTTCCTCAGTCAACTCATTGTAGGGAACTCACCTAGAGGCCACAGCTGTGGGCTAGGAATGAAAAGGTAACGTGGCAAAGTGGGTGGGGAAAGGACATTTGGGCCACTTCATGTAACTTCCTTGTGCCTTCAGGGCTTCTTTGAGCCCAATATCATATATACCTCTTCAATCTGATAAGGGGTAGTGCTGTGCACACTCAAACTTTATGGCTTTGTGGATCAGACAACACCCAGTTCATGCTGGCAACTCAGGCCTCATGGTAACTTGGTGGCCCCTGGTTAAGCGTTTGATTTCTACTAAGGTCCAGTAGCAGTTGAAAAGCTGTTTCTCAAGAGTGAGTACTCTATTTGTAGAGGATGGCATTGTTTTGTTCCATCAGCATCTGCACTGTGATTCTCCCAGAGGGGCCTGTGGGAACTTCAGCCTATGTTAGACATACAGAAAAACTGAGGGGTGGTAGGGAGCTAAGTCATGAAATTAGATATCAGTGTCCTATAAGCCAACTACCTCAGGGTATCCCATTATTGTTTCACCTGTTGAAACAGGTTAATCTCTTCAGAGAAAGATGTAAAGGGCTAGTTCCTCAGAGGAGGTAGTTATAGGATATAATTCCAGAGTGTGTCCAGCCCCGATTCTTAGAACTTTCCCATCTGTACTTGGCTAGTCTTGATTAGGACTTGAAGAGTTTCCTTTTTCTCCCTCATGCCAGGAGTACCCTTAGCCATGAATAATCATCTCTTCTCTCTTTTAGAACACAGAACACTTGCCACAGAACATGTGGAGAACTTGAAAAAGTTTCCAAGCAAATTACCAGTAGAAGATGAAGGAGCAGCCTCTGAGGTATTCGAGGTGGTGGGGGAAAAGTCACCAGAATTCTGAATAAAGAAAATGGAAAAGAAAATACAGAGCCAAGGGAATGACAAAGCTGACAGATGATGACATGATGATGTGACAACAAGGCCCAGGACCTCCCTCCCTGCTCCGTCCCACCTGTCCAAGGCACATCCAGACAGCAGGTAGGAAGGAAGAGAACTGCCCTCCAACATGGGCTCCTCAGGAGGCTCAAAGAATGTCACAGGAGAGCAGCGTGGGCCTCTCCTAGAGAGAGTTCTAGAGGAAAGTATTGGTTGTGTTTTCTATTTTTTCCCATGCCATAATGAAAAAAAACACAACCAGTACTGCTGGGTCTCTGATGGGCACCCACAGCTGCCACACAGAGGGGAAGGGAGTCCCCCAGGGGCAGTGCCGCCAACACCAGCCCTGCTGCTTGTCAGGACCTGCTCTTTAGTGACCAAACTCCCAGGCACATCCCTACGCAATCACAAGGGATTTTACAAATACAAATAAGACAAATTCATTAAGGAGCATATTACAATGATTTTGACATGATTTGACCCCCATACCAACATATAAAGTCCCTGGGATTTGATTACAAAGTGATATGGTTTCTAAAAATCCTCATCCAGAAAGGATTCCTCAATCCTATGATTGAGGAAGAAGAGATAAAAAAATAATGAGATTCCATCATTTGACAAATAGACAAACAAATGTGGTATATCCACAAAATGGAATATTATTGGATCATAAAGAGAACGAACAACTCCCACATGCCTCAACATGGATAAACCTTGAAAATATTACACTACAGAAAAGAACAGAAATATATTGTCACATATTGTATTAATACATTTATTACATTTAATAAAATTAAAATCCATTTTTTATTATTTCATAATTTTAACAGTTATATGCGACTTTTAACATAAAGAGAATGAAATCTCAAGGATAAGGTGGTCATATACATGACATCATCGATTCATTATTCAGGATGGAAGAAAATTTTCCAAAGGGCACAATATGTGAGATTTAACACTGGAAAAATACATATGAAATTTGTTTAACTGGCTCCACTTAGGACCAGGCAGCACAATAAGACTTGTCATTAGAGAAAATAACTGGATTATTTAGACTGCCAGGTCCTGGGAGAAGGGCCCTGAAATGAGCTATGACCACTAATGGATATGGAGTCCCTTTTGGGGTGTTGAAAATATTCTGAAATTAGACAGTGGTCGTGGTTGTCCTACTTGTGAATAGAATAAAACCTACCCAGTTGGACACTTGAAAAAGGTGAATTTTTTATAAAGGCAACTTTATCTATGTAAATTAGCAACAAATATAAATATTGTAAGGATAAGGATGGTAATATATTCCATGTAGGCCCAAGTAGATTAGAGAATGACACGTGGATTTATATATAAATAGAGACAGAGACAGAGTGAGAAACAAAGCAGACAAGGAGACAAAGAGGATGATGGTCCATGTGGCAAAGGTTAAAAATTTATTGGAACTAGTAGACGGTGTACACTTCATGCTATTTTGGAAATACTTTCTAAATTTGTGATTATTTCAAAGTAAAACTGTGGTGAAAGAAAACAAATGAACAAGAGACTGAAGTTAGCAGGGAGGGCCCTGAGTGAGCTCGGGCAGATTTTGGTCTCACTTCCCCATGACCTTGGACACTGGGAAATGCTGTTGCCTGTGTATGATCTACAATGATAATCCTCCTCGTCCTTGGGCTGGAGCCTGGAGATACTCAGGGAGGCCGTGTTGCTGGACTTGGAGCCAGAGAAGCGACCAGGGATCCCTGAGGGTCGTGTACTGACATCATAAATGAGGAGTTTGGGGGCCGTGCCCAGGCACTGTTGGTAACACTAGACATAGTTATAACCCCCGATGTCATTGCTGCTTCCAGCACAGGAGATGGTGACCGTCTGTCCTGGAGTCCCGGACACTGAAGGAGGCTGAGTCAGGCTAGACTGAGCCCAGGACACTGAAAAGGCAAAGAAAGGTGGTTCACCATCAGGCTCCAGGTGAATCAGGAAATGGGATGAACCACTAACGGGGTGTCACACCTGTGCAGGGAGAGAGGATGGCGAGGAGGAGGGGAGCCCAGGCCATGGTCAGGTGCCCAGAGCTCTGCCACTGAGCCCCACAGGTGGTCAGGGCAGCCTCAGGGACTTTATCCCCGAGCCTGCCTGTGCTGTCGTCGGGGAGGGGACCTCATGCAAATCTGCTCCTTGAGCCCTGATACTCTCACTGTGCCCTCTGCTCCAGAGCCTTCAAAGTTAATCTTTCAGTGAGTCCTGCCTGCTGAGGTCCTGGTGAGGCCCTAGAGGCTAATTCAGTTTTAGATGAAATAGGTCCCTGAGAGGTTTTCTAGGAACACAGGGCAGCTGAGTCCCCCCGGCCTCTCCTCAGTGCAATGCCAGCTGAAAAGCTGAACATGGAGTGAATTTGGAGCAGAAAGTAAGGCTCCCTGTGGATCCCTGAGTGCAACCACAGCTGCCACACAGAGGGAAAGGGGGTCCCCCTGGAAGCAGTGCTGCCAACACCAGCCCTGCTGCTTGGCAGGGACCTGCTCTTTCAGGGACCAAACTCCCAGGCACAGCCCTAAGCATTCACAAGGGATTTTACAAATATGAATTAAACAAAATTCATTAAGGAGCGCAGTACAGTGGTTTTGACATGATTCAACCCCCAGTACCAGCATATAAAGTCCCTGGGATTTGATTGAAAAGAGGTTTGTAAGGAGGTTGAGAAATTGCTGTTTATTGATTAATAATCTTACAAGGTAAGGTTAGAGCATGCATGTTGTTCAATACTTTATTTTTTCACTCAACGATATCGACATTTCAAAATTAATATGACCCAGAAAGACTTTTTTCTATTTCTTTTTATATATTTATTTTCAAAATCAGCTCCTCTTTTATTCTTCTGAAACTCAAGTATCAAGAGTAAGTCCTTAATTGACCCTGACCACTCTCATACTCACACACCCACATCCAATGCAAAGCTAAGTCCTGCAGATTCCACCTCCTGGACTTCCTCAGATATATCTACAGCCACCCAGGGTGAGGCAGACCTTCAACCAGGAGGTTTCCCACTTGGTCCTCCTCCTTCCTCCCTCATCCACACAGTATTAGAAAATATATCACAGATACATTTCTATATCACAGATCCTGTCACACTTCAACTTACAAACTTGTACTTTCCCCTTAGCAAACCCCTGCCCTGGCTCTCACGTTCCCCCTCTCTAACCTTCACAGTTTCCATGTTTCCCTGGGACACAGCCCCCAGCCCCATGTTCCTTCTGAGGGACCCTCCACAGAAGCCATTTCTGGGCCCACAGTGCCACCTGGTGGACGAAATTAACACCTGAAACTAGACAAGGCATCAGTACTGAGGAGGAAAGGAGATCAGCCCTGGGATCTTGGACTTAAAAGAGGTTTTGGAAAGATGAAAGCTGAGGATATGCCCAAATAGTACACATACTATAGAGAATGGAAAATCAAATGAATCTCTTAGAATCACATGTGCTCCTGTGTTACATATATAAAGTGGTTAAAACAAGACAGCAGCTGGCATGTCACTGGCCTGAGCAAACTGTCCAGGGGCTCTCACCAGCTCAGCCTCCTTGTCTGCACAAGGACGCTGGATTTGTCCTCTGCACCAGTTACCACTGAACATCCTGAGAGCCTGGGCTCTGAGCTCACCTCTTTACGGCAAAATCTCTTTCTTCCAACAGAAAAACTTGCAGTAAAGGGACTCCTAGAAAAGTGAGACACTGAAACATTAAATGTTGGCTGGTTCAGGAAATGGGAAGCTGCATGTGAAGCTGACCTTAATAGGAATGGGATGGGGGTGATAAGATTGGGGGTGAAAAATTCTGAGGACAGACTTTCAGCATCACTGCCCACCCCATGTCCTCTTATCCAAGATCTTAAGAACAGTGATATCTACACAAAAGTGGACAGGTTTCTGAGGTCACCTCAATAACTGTTCTCAAGGAGGGCTAGGGGTGCCAGGGAGGAAATTTTTGTTATAAAGACACCAGAATACTGTTTTCTCTTTAGAAGGTAAGAGGATAGTTTTTGCCTTTCCTGTCCTTTGTTCTTTCACTCACGTACTTTTTAGAAATGGTCTTACAAGTAGCATATCTTCCAAGGAGAGACCTCAGTGACAAAGTGGCAAAGGATATGACAAGTTCAGGCAACATCAGTCTGAAGTGTGGGATATCCATAGCCAAAAGAAGAAAAGAGGAACCCTATCTCAAGCCTTATATAGAAATTAACTCAAAGTGGGTCAAAAACCTAAATATAAAAGCAAGAACCATAAAGCTTCTAGAAGAAAATGTAGGAAAAATATCTTCAAGACCTGGTGGTAGGTGGTGGATTCTTAAAGGAGATAAGAGGAGGACTGAGATGGAGTACTGATGTTTAATGTATGCAGAATTTTTATTAGCTTTATCGCAAAAGTGTGGAAATGTACAGAATTGATGGTAACACAATATAGTGAGTAACAGCTGGTTTATAACTGGGAATGTGGCTGAAAAGGGTAGTCTAGGGATGTAAATGCGAATTGACAGAAAGCTAGAGAAAGATCTAGGGACTGAATAGCACAGTAAAACCAGAGGTGGATGAGAATTGTAGTTATGGTACAAATGCAAGTGTCCTTTCTGAGCTAGAGCAGATGTACATCACTATTACAGGGTGCTGGGAATGTGGAGAAGCATGGGAAAATACAACTGGAGTAACCAATGGACTGTGGTTAACAGTAATAATGTAATATTCATGCAGCTATGCCAAAAATATACTGTGTTGATAATGGGGTAGAATGGAAAAAGTAAGTCAATTGTACACCATGGACCTGGTAATAATCTGATGGTATTATCTCATAATCTGTAACAAATGTTCCACCATGGTGTGGTGTGTTGATAGAGGGGTATTGTATGGGAATTCTGCACATGTGCATGATTATTTTGTAAGTTTACAAGTTCTGTCATAAAAATATATTTAAAAATAGTAATAGTGTGGTTTGGGGGAAAAACACACCAAATGTAAGATAAGGACTATAGTCAGTAGTAAGATTTTGACAATATCCTTTCATAATTTGTAACAAATGTCTCACAACAATGCATGATGTTGGTATGGGACCCCTGTATGATGTTATGCATGTTTGTTTTGTAAGTTCACAACTTTTACTATACACATTGTTTATGTATGTTCATATATAAATGATATAAAAATAATAATAACAGGGTTATTTTTTGGGGGGAAATACTTAGGTTAGTAGTAATATTTTGAAGTTGCTCTTTAAACATTAGTTTAAAATGTTTCACAACAATGCAAGGTATTGGTAGTAGGGTGAGGTGTGAGAGCCCTCTATGATGTTTTGTATGTTTGTTTTATAAGTTCACAACTCTCACTACATACTTATTGCTTATGTATGTTTATGTATGACTAATATACTTCAATAAATTTTTTAAAAATTAGAAAAATGATTCTGGGAAATACGTGTGAAAAAATTAGACTACAGGAAGCGGATGTGGCTCAAGCAACTGGGCTCCTGCCTACCACATGGCAGGTCCCTGGTTTGGTTCCCAGTGTCTCCTAAAGAAAACAATAAGCTGACTCAACAAGCTGATGCAACAAGCAAAACATAATGGGAGACACAACAAAGCAGGGAACAGTGGTGGCTCAAGCCATTAGGCGCCTCCCTCCTACATCAGAGATCCTGGGTTTGGTTCCCAGTGCTTCCTAAATGAAACAAGGAAGATGACTTGACACAGCAATTTCAAACAATGAGGGGGTGGTGAGAAAAAATAAATAAAATAAAATCTTAAAAAACTAGCAAAAAAATTAACAGGAAAAAGTTTTACAATGGAAGAAACAAACAGATATGTTTTTCTCTGCTGATGAATTTCATTTCACCATCTCAAAGAACCTGCAGGAATGAGTAGAGAGTGTGGTGGTGTTTGCTGGGTGCTGCCTTCCCCGTGGGACTCACCAGCTGGGTGAGGAAGGCCTGCTCCAGGTCCACCAACTACATAGCAAGGAAAGGAGAGGAGCTCTTAGCAAACCGCTCACCAGCTGAGAAAACCAGTGTCTAATTTTTGGGAGCTACCTTCCTAGATATGCAGTTCTCAAACTCTTACATGTTAGGAACCCTTCATGTTCTCACAATCGTTATGATTCCAAAGTATATTGGTTCATGTAATACCTATCAATATTTACCCTATGATTTAAAAAGGGAAAAATTAAAACATTAATTTTAAGTTATTTTATATATATCAATGCTTAAATCATATCTAAATATGAATAATACATTTTAATTAAAATGAGTTATTTCCTCTAACCAAAAACAAATTAGCAGGAAGTAGGCATGTTTAGATTTTTAGTCTCTTTAATGTCCAGCTCAGTAAGGGGCACTTGGATTCTCTTGCCTCCTTCTGCTTTCAGTTGGTTACAATATGCTATTTTGGTTGAGGTATATGAGGAAAATCGAGACCACCAGGAACAGAGGGGCCATGGGTAGTGAACACACCCTGAGAAAGAAGTGAGTGGAGAAGATGTGGTTTCAGCACAGCGGTCAGAGACCTGAGGAGACAGCCAGTCCAGAACACAGAGGGGTCATTCAGAGAAATGATCCCCGTATCTGACGACCAAGATGGAAGGACAAGATGAGGGGAGGGACACTGAAAGAGCAGAACCCGAGACTCCTGGTTCTCGCTGTTTCCTCAGCAAATTTGCAGGGACTTTAACAATGGATTTGAACAGGAATAAAAAGTTCCTTTTAATGCACTATGGAGGGCGAATTTTTGGTCGTCCCAGTGATTCACACCCTTGCATAAGCTCCCACTTTTAACGTAGATGGAAGCTGTGATTTGCTTCTAATCAATAAAATATGGCAAGGATGGTGGGATACCTTCCTTTGACCACCTTACTTGGCTGGGTAATGGGATGTTGCTCTAGTGAGTATGTTACATTTCATAAAACTCTCTCAGTAAACTGGATAGAGAGATTCTCCTGCTGGCCCAGAAGAAGCACCTAGAGTTACAGAGAAGACTTCACCCCTGGGAGAGACTTTTCTTTACAACTTCATTCTCTTTACAACCTCATTTTAAGGAGCAACAGTATTTTTTGTGGGGTTTCCCTAGTGAAGCACCTGCAGCCGTGGTGATGAACAGAAGTGACAGCAGATAACAAAGCCTGAGGTTTTGCTCTCACTTCCCCATGAACTTGGACCACTGTGGAAAGTGTCGCTTCTCGTGTAGGACATACAGTGATAATCTGCCTCGTCCTCAGACAGGAGCCCAGAAATGCTCAGGGAGGCTGTGTTGCCAGACTTGGAGCCAGAGAAGCGACCAGGGATCCCTGAGGGTCGTGTACTGACATCATAAATGAGGAGTTTGGGGGCCGTGCCTGGGCGCTGTTGGTACCAGGAGACATAGTCATAACCCCCGATGTCGCTGCTGCTTCCAGCACAGGAGATGGTGACCATCTGTCCCACAGTCTCAGACACTGAGGGAGGCTGAGTCAGAGCAGACTGAGCCCAGGACCCTGCAAAGGAAAAGACGGTGAGTTTAGGACAAAGGCTCTGGGTGAGTCTGGGAAAGAGTAAAGAAAGGGGTCACCCATGAACCAATAACGGGATGTCTCACTTGCACAATGAGTGAGAAGGGTGAAGAGGAGGGGAGCCCAGGCCATGTCGGCAGCACCTAGAGTTCTGTCCCTGAGACCCACAGGTGGCAGGGCAGCCTCGGGGACTTTATCCCACAGGCTGGCAGTTGATGCAGGGGGAGGGGGCCTCATGCAAATCTGCTCTGGAACCTTGATCTCCTTCTCTGCCCTCTCTGGCTCCAGAGCCTTGAGAGAGGGAACCCTCAGGGACTGCAGACTCCTGGGGCCTCTGCAAGGAGGGTGTGGCTGGGAGACACACTCAACCTAAAACAGCTGTCAGGCTGGTCCCTAAGGACTAGCATTTGCCCCCAATCCATTTCAGCCCTGGAAAGAACCCAGAGACCTCCACTCAGCACAGATGAGCTGGGACCCCTGGACTGTGGGAGTGACCCTGGTGCCCAGAGAAAGGCTCCCTGCCATGTCCCTGGTCATTGTCCACAGTTGCCCCACCCCTGAGCATAAGGGAGTTTCACTCCCAAGACAGTCCTGCCAACACCAGCCCCTGAATGCTCGCCTGGGCCCTTTTAGGGACCAAACTCCCAGACACACCCTCATGCATTCACAAAGTTCTCTACAAATGTGAATTTAATATAAAACATCAAGGAAGCAGATTCCAGTGCTGTGCTCACTATTCTATCCCCAGCACCTCCACAGTGTAAAGTCCATGGGGCATGTTTAGAATTTGTTACTGAATGAGTCCAAAATAATTATTATTTTTGTATTTATAATTTTATGTACTAAGTTTATATTGAACATGTAGTTGATTTTTTTAACTCAAGAATATGAGAAATCTCAAATCTAAAATGGCTAGAAATACTTGTATTTTTTTTTTTTAAATAACTGATCCCATCTTTCTTCTAAGCATACAGGTCAAGCCCAAGTTCTAGGAGTGAACCTGAGCCCTCCCTTACATCCCTCCCACATTCAATCCTACAGTGAGTCCTGCTGATTCCATCTCCTAGAAGCCCCCAGAGCTGCCCACAGCCACCCAGGGTCAAGGCAGGACCTCCTGCCAGCAGCAGAGAGCAGAGCAAGACTCTCCCACTTGGTCCCTGCTTCCTCCTTCACTCTCCATGAACACTGTCCTTGCAGCAACCACAAGGCACTTGAAAACCTACCTCAGACCCTTTCACAACCCCACTTACAAACTTGTAATTTTCCCTTGGCAAACCCCTGGTTCTCCCATTTCCATCTCTCTATCCTCCTCTCCAGGCTCACCATGGGTGACTATCACAGAACTTGCCAGCCTGGCCTTCCTCTGTGGGAACCTCCCCATCAGCCAATTCTGGGCCCCCAGTGCCCCCTGGTGGACAAGATCTTCTGGTGACCCTAGACAAACTATCAGCACTGGATGAACTCAGAGAGCAATCTCAGGGAACTTGGAATTTGGAAAAGGTCTTTAAAGAACAAAGATTAATTGAAAGACAGCTAGAGGATAATCTAGGGACATATAACATAGATATTTGGGTGATAGATGAAGATTGTGGCTAATAATATAAATATAAGAATATTCCTCTACTACAAAGGCAAAGAAAGTTCTATATCAATGCTAAAGGTTAAAAAGAGATTATGGATTATAATTTTATGAGATATGAATGTGATCAAGCACATTTTTTTCTTCATTTTCTTCATTAACAAGGAGACCTTGGTCATGTCTTTTAATCCATCTATGTTCTTTCTTTATCTTTCTAAACACTGGAGAAAAAAATGAGTTCATTTTTAAGATTAAATAAAATAAATGTGCCTGGACAGAATTTTTTAAAGTAATGCTTCCAAAAATTTTTAAGCTGCCTCTTGCCCATTATTCTATTGTTTTTTGAAGTTAAAAGTTAATAAAAGATTAATTAAAAAAAAAAAAAAAAGAAACCTAACGAGAAGATGAAAGGGTATACAGCCTGGAGAGAGGATAGTCGAAGTGAATCCCACTGGGATTTATCAATATTGGTAAAGAATATATAGTTCTTTGTGCTGTTTTGGCAATTGTTTTTTACAAGTTTGTGATTATTTCAAAGTAAAAATGGTGACAAAAGGAAACTAGAAAGAGAGACTGAAATTAATAGGGAGGGCACTGAGAGAGCTCAGGGCAGGCTTTGGTCTCACTCCCTGTGAACTTGGACCCTGTGTCAGAGTTCCTGCCCGTGTATGAGATGCAATGATCATCTGCCTTGTCTTCAGGATGGAGATGCTCAGGGAGGCCGAGCTGCCAGACATGGAGCCAGAGAAGAGATGGGGAACCTGAGGGCAAAGAACGGACATCATGAAGCAGGAATTTGGGGGCTGTTGGTTCCAGGACACCTCTTTAAAACACCTGATGTCGCTGCTGCTTCAGGCACAAGAGAGGGTGCCCATCTGTCCCAGAGCTCCCAACATGGAGAGAGAGACTGAGCCCAGGACCCTGAAAAGAGGGGAAGAAAACTTGGGAAAGTTCAGGGCTGTGGCTCTTTTGCCTCCTCCAGGTTTTCTCCACAAGGACACGCCCTATTGAGGAGGGGCACGCTCAGGGGGTCCCTCCACAGATCAGGGCTCAGTCGTTATCCTGCATGGCCGTGACCCCTGCTTAGGGGTCAAAATATGTGCACTGTCCCATCAGAGGTGATTCGAATCTGACGGACCTGATTGTTCACTGGTGAAAGAAAGAAGATTCTTGAATGAAGATTTTGAAAAATAATCAAAAGGGAGACTATTATGAGAAAATCTGGGCTACCAGGAAGAGCGACCATCTTTCCTCCTTCACTCAGGAAGAAGGGGGTTCCCGAAATGCCAGACATGGCTCCAGAAAAGTAACCTGAGACAGTGCTTTTTTTTTTTTTTTTTTTTTTTGTAATTTTTTTAGAATATATTGGAAATAAAATCAAGCTCATACTTACAAAGAAACAGAATAAACATATACACAATAGAAAAACCAGAAACTCAAGAGTACAAAGAGCCCCCTGCCTCCAAATTTATCCTATGGTTTATGAAGGACCTTGCCAACATGAAGAAGAGAAAAAGGGGCTTGTAGGGTCCACAGGTGACAAAGAGTGACTCAAATGTTTACAAGATCTCATTGGGGAGAGGAATGGCTCATAAAAGTCAAGGAAATAATCCATGAAGCAGAGTGTGCTGCACTCCATTCTATGCACAGCTGATTATAGCCTCCAACAATGAAGAAACACAAAAGGAAGACCACTTTAGAGAAATAGGTAATTCCGAGGCTTCATATTTCTCTCTCAACACCCTCTTTATCTTTTTTTTTTTTTTTTTTTTTTTGGTATCACCTGACCTTTATTACTATCTTTTCTAAAACGAGACAGTGCTTTTCAATGGCTGAAATTATGGAAGTGAGGGGAGCTGAGCTTTCTGCACAGGAGAGGGTAACCTTCTGTCCCAGAGCCCCGGAGGCTGAGGTAGACGGAGTCAGGGCAGACTAAACCCAGGACCCTGAAAGGAGGGGAAATAACACATTCTTGTGAATTCGATGCTATGGCCCCAAGTGACCCTGAGCAAGAGGAAGACAAAGCACCAGCCCAGATGACCCAAGGGTCCCTTGCCTTGGGGGCTCTCACCTGTACCCTTAGTGAGGAGGGTGAGGAGGAAGTGGAGCCCAGTTCATGGTGGAGATGCCCTAAAAGCACTGTCCACTGAGACCCCAATGCTGGGCCTAGCTCCCCCAGATCCCTTTAACCCTGCCTCTGCCCCATATGAGGGAGGGGCATCCAAGCAAATCTTACTTCCTGTCCCTGCATCTCCTCCCTGCACCCTGACTTGATTCAAAAGCCAGATGCCTCCCTGGAGAAGAGTGTAGCTGAGGCCAATGACACTTCCATGTGTAGTTGCCGAAGGATGTCGCCCACCATGCCAAGAACATAACTATGTTTGTGCCTGATTAACTAAGGAGAGAAAGATTTGAGGCATCTCAGCCTGGTCCTTCTGATTCTTTCTGCTATGAAATGACTGTTTTCTGATCCTACCTGGCCTTGGACAAGCTCACCATGCCCTTCCCTGGGTACAGATCTCTGGAGGTCTTACCACTACTAGGAGAGTAAGTTTCCTGGCCCCACCTCTGTGGAATCCCTTAAAATTTCTTGGGGGTGGTCATCCCCAGCTGCAGCCTGTTCACTATCCTCAACACCCTTCCTTCGTGCTGAAGCATCTGCAGCCTGGAATCCCACTAGCAGATTTGTCACCCTGAGGCTACTCATCCAGAGACCCCCACAGAGCATCCCAGGTACACACGTGGGAGGGAGACCTGGGGAAGGGTGAGAGCACAGGGTAGGGCATAAGCTTGTGACCAGCACCTTTAAATTGTACTTGAACTATGGGGCTCAACCCTTTTTCCCATGTGTGGATCTGATAGGAAATGTAATAGGAGAGGCTTTGAGAACACAATGAAGAATAGACCCCCAGCCATGGCCCAGATGGAACGACTGTGTGGCACACGCTCAGGACAGATGCAAATAGCATTGCACAAGTTATGCAATTAGTTCTGAACTGACATGGAAACCAGAGCAAGTTGGTTGGAAATTGCAGACCGAGGCCAGCAGAGTAAATTGCCTGCTAAAAAAAATTATATTAACACAGACCCAGACTTTTGTAACATAATACTGGATAGATCCATGATAGAAGAGAAAATTACTCAGAACATGAAAAACCAGGAGAACCTCATCTGACATGGGAAAGACCATCAGGAGAAGCTCACTCAGAAATGACTGAGGTTTGTTGATGTAGGCTTGGGTGTATGTGTTGGTTTGGTTTGTTTTGTTTTGTTTTGTTTTCATTTTCTTTTGATAAAGATTTTTCTGACAAAGGATTTATTTAAAGCAGATGTAAGAATGATCTGAGAAATAAGGATGAACCCTCTTGAAATGAATGGAGAGAGAGAAAATCTTGGCAAAGTAATAGAAGATTGGGGATGAAATGGAACTACTAGAGATGAAAACTACATTAGATTGCATTAAGAGATTATGTTTGTAGAAGCAAATATTAGTGGCCTTGATGCCATAGCTATAGAAACTATTCAAAATAAAGCACAGAAAATGAAAAACCCATAACGAAAAAAAAAAAAGCATATAGGTGTGCAGTGGGAGGACATCAGGTAGACAAATACTTGGAATGGGAGTTCCCAGTGTAGGAAAAACAGAAGAGGAAAGAATGACGAAAAATTTTTCCAAGCTTAATGAAAACTGTAAATCCACATATTGAAGAAGCTTAAAAAAACTTAAGCACAGGACATGAAGAAAACCACACCAAGGCTCATTATAACCGAATATAACCAACAGCCTGTTTTGTAAAGCCTCTTCATGTGTCAGTGACTATTCAACAGTTAGTAAAACGTCAACAACAAAAGTTTGTTCCCTGAAGATTTGACCAGGTTTCTTTTTCTCTCTCACTTCCACCCCCCTCAGCACACAAAGTCCAGTCTCAAAATAATTCTGCCTCTGCCCACTGTGGGTGTTGGGTTTTGGTGATGGCATTACAAGTCTTCTGAAGAGGCTGTGGGACAATGGATAAAATGTACCTGGACAGTATTAATCCAAGATGCTGTACTGAAAGTCATTGACACACACGTACAATGGTTTGCTGCTTGAAACCCTGATAAAACTGTATCAAAGATTTTGGACTAAGAAAAATGTTGAAAGGATTACTGGGGTGATGATTGCACAACTCTGTGATGAAATTGAGAGCCACTGAGTGTACACTTCGGATAAATTATACAAGGCAAGGGACTGTGTAACACAGTGAACCATGTGGTGGAAGATGGACTGTGGTTAACAGTATAAGTATGAACTATAGCAAATGAACAATACAAATACATAGTATTCATAATAATTAATTTGTGCAGAAATGTTAAAAAGGTTGTGTGCTAATCTTTAGGAATGAACAGAAAAGGTGAAAAAATAACACAATGTTTCTAGCTAGCAGTGCTATTATATGGATATGACAGTGGTTGAAAGGGAAAGTCCAAGGTCATGTAGATTACCAAAAGGAAAGCTTAAAAGTGTAACATGGAACTGTACAGCATAGTAAAACCTCATGGGAAGTGTGAATATGGGTAATATTGCATATTTAAGACTGTTTATCTTTGAAAGTGAACAAATGTATGTTATTGTTAGAAGATGTTAGTATCAGGTAAAAAAAATCCCATTATGCTAAGGGAAAGAAACCGACTATGATTCCAATTTTATAAAATGTAAATATAAATCAATTTATAAAGACGGAACGAGATTAATTGTTATGTAGGGCTAGGGAAGGAAAGAGGGGTTGAGAGGTGAGTGCTAATGGATGTGGAGTTTTTCTTTTTGGAGCAATGAAATTGTTCTAAAATGTTTTTGTGGTGATGAATGCACAAGCCTGTGATTATACTAAAAGCCATTGATTGTACACTTTGCATAGATTGTATGGTATGTGAATATATCTCAATAAAACTCCTTTTAAAAAGAAAGCAAAGCAAAAGGAAAATAAAGAGACAAAATACAGAAAAAAAAATAGGGCTGTAATGGAAAAAATATGCCAAGTGTATGCTATGGACCATAGTTACTGGGAATAGTCTGATCATGTTCCTTCATAACCTGTTAAAAATATTCCAAAAAATTGTAAGGTGTTGGTGGAAGGGTGATGTTTGGGAAATCTGCACATTATGTATGATTGTTTCGTGAGCTCACAACTTCTCTAATAAAGAAAAGGCATGGACAGGGGGAAAAGAGTATCAAAATGTTAAAATATATGTACACACACAGGGATGGCAGGCACAGGAATATAGAGAACAATACACATTTGGAAATCAAAGCAAAGACTGGCAAGTGTTAACTGACTTCTGAGAAGACAAATCCCAAGAACCAGAGCATCCCTGTAGAAATCTCAGAGGCTGTGGGTGAGGCAGGGGTTGGGTAGGGAAGACTGAAATCAGAACGAGTGAGTTGAGCTGTGGGAGAAGCAGGGAGGTCTCCACATGCACTTTCCCTCTACCCACTGCCCTCACCCACTCCTTGCGCCCACTTTTACTCTCTGCAGAGGGGAACATTGGATACCAGGATGAAGGGTTCAGGCAGAGTGCATAGGATTATAGTGTATGTGGGTTTAAGTTTGTTAAAGGGCAGCCGATGCAAAGTACCTGAAATATGTTGGCTTTTTAATGGGGATTTACTTGGGGTAAAAGTTTCCAGTTCCAAGGCCATGAAATGCCCAACTCAAGGCATCAGCACAGATGCGTACTCACTAAATCAGCTCCTGTTGATCCTGGTGTTGGTGCCACATGGTAAAGCAAGATGGCCGCTGAGCTCTGTGGAGGACTCGGCCTTCCTTCTGGAATCTACCATCTATTGCAGCTCAGGTGTGAGCCGCAGTTCTTTGAGGCTCTCAGGGGCTTCTGTTTTCCTGCAGTCCTCTCTCTCTCATGGCAGAATCAAACACGGCAGCTCCCTTTGCTGGTGTCTGTCTGTCTTTCTGTGTCTCCCTTTAAATCAGACCCAGCAAGAGGGCAGGGACTCAACATGAAATCAGGCTCCACTTATGTAATCCAGTCTAATGGTCTCACACTCACAGGAATGGATTAGTTTGAAACATAATGTTTTGCTTTTTGGGATTCATGAAATTCAAAATTTCACAATGTGATATTCCATACTTGACATTTTATACTCAACAGCCACACCTCCAATATACAATGGCCCGATCAGACTTCTTTCTTTCTTTTTAAAGACTGGTACTCTATAATGCTTCCCAAATTCAGAGTCAAGAAGAAGCTCTAGCAGTGACCCTTAAGCCCTCACTTGCCCTCACACACTCCATACAATCCAAAAGCAAGTCCTGCTGATTCTGCCTTTGAGATTCCCAGAGCTGTCTACCTCTCCTGAGGTGCTAACTAGGACCTGCCCCCAAAAGGAAAAAGAGGGTTCCAAAATAGTCTTCCTGCTTCCTCCTTCATTCAACATGGCCACTGTCCACCCAGCAACCAGAGGGAATTGAAAACATACTGCAGGTCATGTCACAACCCAACTTACAAACCAGTAGTTTTACTTTGGCAACACTTCACTTTCCTGTATACGCATTATCTGCAACCCAGCACCTAGCTGCACCTTCCTTCTTTGAGACCTTCCAAAATAGTCACAGTGTCCCCAGATGGAAAAACAGTCATCTAGGGTAATTAGAAGAGGTTGGGCCCTGAAAGAAATAATGAGAGTAAGGACAAGGGAGTAGAGATTTGGGAAAGAACTTGGAATGTACATGTGCTTTCAGTTGTAAATAATTAAAAACTCAATTTCCCTTATTTTAAACAAGTAAAATATATTTTTGTCACATAGCAAATATTTTGATGTAAATCATTAGTAGCATTGGTTCAAACACGACAAGGCCCTGAATCAGCATCTCTGAGATTCTTTGGGCCTCGCCTCATAGTCCCAAAATGGTTGCTGAACTACCTCACACCACATTCAAAGGCAGGAGCCTTGTGGCAGTGTCATGCATAGCATTTCTCTTTAATTTCTGCCTCTCATATCATAAGTAAAATCTTTTTCCAAAGCTCCAGCAGGGTCTACTTAAATTTGATTAGCCAGGTTGAGCACATGCCTGCTCAACTCTAAACCCCTAACCGGACCTACCTTCCATGAAATCAAAGAATTTCTGCCTGAAAATAAAATTTTGGGGTCTTGTTAGTAAAGAGGAATAGCAGACAATATCTTTGGGTAGTCAACTGTTCCAAAAAGGTGGCAGGGGACGCATGTAGAACTTAAAAGACAAAATGAAACAATTATTTTTCACATCTTAAAATCTTCCTGTGAGATGGATCATAAACCTAAATGTAAACAAACAAAAAGTCTTCATAAATCTTTTTCTACAGTATGGTGAATTGCACAGTGTAGTTATACACTGAAGCCAAACTCCACAAAAAGCATTACTTCCCTATTTCTATTTAGAATATAAAGGATCACAGCCTTACCCGGCTGCCACCTCTGATGGCTGCCAGGCCCAGGCTTGAGGTCAGGTGCCGGTCAGGCGCATGCGCATGCTGTGGCGCCCCTGGAGGCGACCCGAGTCGTGGAGTCTGCTGTGGAGAGCAGGGTAAGCTCCTGAGACCAATAGTCCCTGAAAAAGGTTTTGGTGCCGAGGTACGGTCCCTCAGAGAATTGTTTGCCCTCCTGTAGTCCACTCTCCTAATCCCATCTGTATCCCCTTTTCCATAATGAGTTGGTGGGCACCCCACGGTTATGGCGCTTGACACAGCGCCTGGGCCTGGCCGCCCATTCCCTTGACGTTGCCTCTGGGGCCAACCCAGTCACCCAGCACCTGCCCTGCTCATCTTGTAGTGAGTTAACAACGGCGTTTACATTATTAAGTGGTTGAGGGAAAAGTAAAAAGGGAAATTTTTGACGATATGAAAATTATATGAAATTCACATTTGCCTCCATAAATGACGTTTTCCTGGACACATACATAGCTATTGGCTTAGCTGTTTTCTAGGCTGCTTTACTGCTTCAGCAGCAGAGTTAAGTGCTACAGAGTGTGCACTTACTGCTCTCGAAGCCTAAAATATTGACTACCTGGCTCTTTATAGGAGTAGTTTGCAGGTTGTTGGTTTATTTGTATTTTTTCTTCTTTGTTTATCCACCAGTTTTGCCAGAATTATAATAATCTTGTGAAAGAACCACCTTTTGCATTTAGTCATCTTCTGTAAAGCTATTTTCTTCTCTATTTCATTTACTTTTTTTTTTTCACATTAATATGATCTTCCTTCTTGACTCCTTTCTTTCTGATGTGTCTATTGCTATAAATTGCACTTTAAGTACCGATTCAGCTTTGTCTCACAATATTTGCCTGTATTGTGTTCATTACCACTCAAGTCCATGTATTTCATAATTTTCCTAGTGATTCTCTTTTAATCACAAGTGTTATGTAATTATATATTATCTATTTTCCAAATCCATGGGAATTTTAAAAGCTATTCCTTTATTAATTTCTAATTTGATCAGATCACACAGTCTAAATATGATCGATAATTAGCATTTGAAGAATTGTGGTCAAAGAACTATACCATTGTCAAAATTAAGGAGCTACTCTGAGGTTTCTGAAAGTGCAGGGACAAATGGCACTTTGTACCTTACGACCCTTACTTGCCTCAACCTAGTCTCAGCTCTGTGTAAACATGTATTGCTTAATTTCCAAACTATTAATTGTTTGTTTTTTAATTATCTTTTACTGATTTCTTGTTCAATTCCACTGCAATTGTGGGTAACTGATAAAAACTTTATAGCAAATATTATAATGAATGGTGAACTATTGAATATAAGTTTAAGAACAGGACAAAGATATACACTATAATCACTTCAAGTCACAAAGCAACTGGAATAGCCAAGGTGTTTTGTAGACAAAAATGAATCACTTAAATTCCCAGATATACAGACTTATATAAAGCTATAATAATTAAAATAATGTGGAATTAGCCCAAGGATAGAAAACAGGACAAATGGAATGAAAAAAATCCATAAATACATACATGGTTACCTAAATGGTTAACACAGAGTATTACTACAATACAGTGGGTAAAGTGTGTTTTGTTTTGTTTTTTTAGTAAATAGTGCTTGTTGATTTGGATATGCATAAATTGAAATATTAACCTTGATGCCTTGATTTCTCATATCTCACACAAAAAAATCACTTTGAGATGGATCACACACCTAAATATAAAAAGTTAGTAAAAATTCTAGAAGCAAACATTGGTGGAATATCATTATAACCTTGGTTGACAAAAATTTCTTATATAGGACAGGCAAGTCCCGATTGATAATGTACATATGTATACTCATTAAACCAACACCAGATTAGGACACAAGCCATTTCAGTGCCCCAGAATTTCCCTCAAATCCCTGCCAACTGACAACTGAGTTTTAAAAAAATGTCAAGACAGGCACTTACTATGAGATACCACTACAACTTCAATAGAATGACTCTCATCAAAAGGTCTCACAATTCCAAATGTTGGAAAGGATGTGAATCAGTAGAACTCTCAGTAAGGCTGCTGGGAATATAAATTGTTTCAATTACTTTTGAAAAATTATTTGATACCCACCTACTCTTTATCTGCAGTTCTACCACGTCTTCGGATAATTATATATATATCTAAGAAAAATGAGTCCAAATGCCACCTAGAGATGCACAAGAATGACCATAGCAGATTTATTTAAAACAGCCAAAGAATCAACCTAAAAGTCCATAAAATTAAAATGGATACATAAAACTGGGCCATATTCATTACATGGAAATATCTTAGGAAATGAAAAGGAAAGTATCACCCTCCTACACACATCAAGGATGCATCTCACAGACATTACTTTTAAAAGGCAAAGCTAAGAATACATTGTGTGGGTCCATTTATTTAAAGTTAACGAAAAGAAAACTAACATATGGGGATGGGGATAGAGGTTAGAATATGTCTGACTTAAGGTAAAGTGACTGGAAGGGAGTATGAAGGAATATTTGGGTTAGTTCTTTAAATCAGAAAGCGAAAGAATTGTCACTGGAAAACCCACATTTGATGACATGGCTAGTTGGGCATCTACAACCAAAATATACATATTGCCAAGCTTAACTTGTGTCTTCCATAATTCCTGTAAGTGACCACAGAATATAATAGCCACACTACTAGCTGCAAGGGAGTCTGGAAAGTCTAGTGTTCATAGCCATTCTTTTTTTGGTTCTAGCAGGTTTAAATCTTGGGGTCACTTATTGTGAGTGATGCTCAAAGTAATGGATGCTGCATCTCTTGATCCCTGTTGAATTGAACTTTGAAGAAGAACCTTTGCTTCAAGAGGAAACCCTTCCAGTTGCTCTGCCTTTTTAAAGGACTGATGATTCTTGATTCTGTGCACAACTTTCTCCAACAAAGTCAAAAACTGTAGCCAGCACTTGGAACTCTGTAATTCCACTGCCACCAACAATGATTCATATATGCTACTGCTTTTATGAAAATCTTCAGACAAAATGGACACAGCACATTTTTAGTGTTTTCATGGCAAACTCTAAAAAGCATTTCCACATCAGCAAAGACTGACAATTGATAATTTTAAAGCCGACACAAGTACAGCTTTTCACTGGGTTTATGATAGTCTTTGATGTGCTGTAAGAGAATCTGATCTGTTTCTAATGACAATTCACTGATTTTACAAACAGAGGAGTGTTCCTGAGGGATGTGATGTGTACACTTTTTTTTTTACACATTCAATGTGACACTGCAGCTTGTAGGGGATGGGAAACTGCCAGAGGCAGTGCTGGCAAGTGGTGTGGATTTCCTAGCTGTCACCCCTCTCCTTCCCAAGCTCCAAATGTTGTTATATGTGGTTCATAAACTTAACATTTTTTTAAGAACTTTTAAGCAGCTGATGCATTTAAACTTCACAAGAGTCTTCTATTCTGGCTGCCCATCTCCATTATATTGTCCATTATAAAAGTCATAAATTAAAATAATCACATGCCTTTCTTGGTGTCAGTAGTCTTATTCTGGCTTGTAACATGTGAAAGGTCTTTTTTTGCCAGTCTGTCGAATCTACTTGCTACATCAGGATCTATAAGATCCAAATGTGTCTTGTCATTTGTCCATGCCAATGGAGACAATGCTCTATTTTGAACATGGATAATGAGATAGGAACACCTTTGAAGGTGTATCAGCATTCATTGTAGGAGAGATCCCTGAAAGGTATCTGAAGGACGTTTCTATGTGATTTCATCACCGAGGTTAGGCCTTTTGAGGTTGCCAGTGTTCACATCAGAAGGGGAATGTCACTTTGAATTATGAGGACATTCATCCTTGCCTCATATATAAAGAGCAGCTCCAACTAAACCATGAAGCCATGGCGATAGGAAATCGGAGGAATTAGGAGACATGACTTGTGGTGGGCTCCTGTTACTACCAGGTATGGAGGAATGATCCATAACGATAGGATTGTCCATTGATTTGGATTCAGCTTGGGAAATGGCAAGTTAGAGACTGCTTTTAATGTTGGGGCCACATGAGTTGCAGGCTTCCATGAAGGAGCGCTACCTTGACACATGAAGACTTTCCTATTTTTGGAAATGAGCCTGAGGTAAATCTGTTCAAAATCTTAAAATTGATGGCTTTTAGATTTGATATCTCATTGAGAAAGAGAGTGCCCAGCCTCTTCATTGGCATGGTCCACCCTGTATACTGTGCAAAAGAGGTGCCGATGCAAAGTACCAGAAATCTGTTGGCTTTATATATATATATATATATATATACGTATATATATATTTCCCCTCTGCTCAGGGGATTCTTGCTGTCCCATTAGAGAATGTGGTAGAAATCCCCAGGATGGGAATTCAATATTCTTTCAGTTATCGTGTGGCTTTCCAACCACAGTGATTTTGCCCCATGAATGCTTGAAATCATTCATATGCCTTATAGGTATGTCTCAGGTGAACCTCCTCACATGCATCCTCCATCACTATACCCCTTACTGATGATCCTCCCCTGCCACAGTTGTAACCCTTCTGTGATCCAAAACTTCTTCAAAAATGAAGCCAACAAAGTAACTGAATAAAATTAATAAGAAAATAAATAATAACGCTAGGTTTAAAAATGACAAATAAAATGCAAAAAAATCTTTAAAATTTTGGGATAATAAAAATAATTTAAAAACTAAAATTAAAAAAATGTGTTTTGTCTTTCATTACTATAATATCTCTCTTATCTTGTATGTACAGTGACATTTCCTTTCATTAATTCCCGTAGTGTCTTATTTTTTTCCTTTTTTCTTCAAAGAAGCTTTAGGTTACGGAAAAGTCACGTAGAGAATATAGGGGATTCCCATATACCCAATACCTTCCCCCTTTCTTCCGTTCTCCTACTAACATTTTACATGTGGATGGTACATTTGTTACAATTGATGTACAAATACTGAAGCATTGCTACCTGCCATGGTCAATGATTTATGTTATGGTTTACATTTTGGGCCATACACAATTATAAATCCATCATTTCAAGATCTTGTAGAACAATTCCAGAGCCCCCAAAATACCCCATGTTCCATCTATTCTATTCCTCCATCCCCCTCCCCTCAATATCTGTGGCAATCACCAAGTTTCACTACTTGAAGAACAAGGTTCATAGTTACTTACAACAACATTGAGGGATTGACATACTGGCCTGTCCTCCCCTATTAGGCACTGCCTATGCTCTTCAGAGATTCCTGCCCCTCTATTTGAGATCATAGCAGGACTCCCCAGGATGGGAGTCCAACACCTTCCTGTTCATTGTGTGGGTCTCCACCTACTGATACAATGCAGTATGACAGGATTTTCAAGGTTCGTCAATGCTATCCCATGTATTGATACTGCATTCCTAATTACAGCTGAGCAATATCCCATTGTATGTATATATCAGAGTTTACTTATCCATTCATCTGTTGATGGACATTTGGATTGTTTACAATATTTAGCAATAGTGAATAATGCCTCTTTGAACATTGGTGTGCATATATCTGTTCGTGTTCCTGCTTTCAATTCTCCTGGGTACATACTCAGTAGTGGAATTGCTGGATCATGAATCATATGACAGTTCTAAAGGGTATTTATCTGGAGTAAAAGCTCACAGTTACAAGGCTATAAAGAATCCAACTCAAGATTGCTTTCTCTTTAAACTTGGTTGTCACATGTTGAAGCAAGATGGTCACCCATCTCAGCCTGGTCTCTCCCTTCCCTCAGTGCTTCCAGTCCTTCTCTCCTGGTTATGGCTCATCTCTCATTTCTCAGGGCTTCCTATGTCTTTTTCAGCTGTCTTCCCGAGGTCAGCTCTAAGCTATCGGGCAAATGGTCCCTATCTCCCTGGCCCCACAGGAGCAAAAATGACAAAACTCTTCCCTTCCACATGTCTTCTTGAGTGAGTGTCCATTTATATCAACTGACCCAAGCAGGTGAGGACTGAACCCGAGTCATGCCCTACTGACATGGTTGAATCAAAAGACCTAAATTGATTTTTATCAAGTAAACTTAAATCTTTTGAATTTAGTATAATAACGTTTTCACTCCCAGAGGAATAGATTAGTTTACAAAATCTTTCTCTTTTAGGGATTCATAAATAATCACAAACTGCCACACACCCCAACATACGTCAGATCATCATCTTCATCGCCCTGGCATTTGGATTCTTTGCCATCTTCATCTGTGGTTCTGGCTTCTGTTCTTTCTTGCACAAGACATCTGCCATTTTACAATTGTTTTTTGCTTGAAACCAGTGGCCCCTTCAACTTCCAGGGCTTTCTTTATGTCAATTGCCTCCTAAGGACAACCACATAACATTCATCAGAATTTATTTGCAATGACAGAAGTCATTCCCTTCTTTCATCCTTACCCCAAACGCTGACATGACTTCCAGCATCGCTGATTTCCACATGAGGAACACAGGCTAAAACCACTGAGGTGACAGTTGTGCAGGCTGATTCAAGATTAAAACCTAGTTGTGCCTGATCCAGCACCAGAGCTCTGTGTTACACAGTGGTCTCTGCTCTATAAAATTGCCTAAGGGAAGCCACAGAGAAGGGTCCACTTTCAAAGTACTAAGCCGAGTTCCTAGAACAGCATTAGCTCTCAGACTTCTTGCCATTCCCAGAAGCCCCATATCTTAATTACCTATTGGCCGATAATTCCAAATTGATTTCTCCAGCCACATATGACCCACGCAATGCCCCAGAATTGCAGGGCAGGAACTAGGGTGAGAGTGTGAGGCACCAAGTTTGCAAGATTGAAGGACACTCGATTCTCTGAAGGAGAGAGCCTCTTAATTGCTGAGTCAGTGGTAGCCCACTCCCCTCCACCTTGTCCCAAGCCCAGGAGTAACCTCTTGGATAGCTGAGAATCTTCAGCAACTTTGTTCTCTACATTCTTCCTAAAACCCTGCTTGTCTTGGAGTGTTCCCTTTTCCTAAACCAATCTAGTTGCTCAGTTCATAAACTTTGGCAGACTTTCCCTCGAACCTGTCAAAGGAAAGAAGGTGAAATAGAGCTTCAATGGCTAAGAGACTTAAAATGGAGTCCAGAGGTTATGCTGGAAGTTACTCTCGCTCAGTTCACAGACAGATTTCACATATGGCCACAGTGTATAAAGCCTGAAGCAACAATGTTCCTCCAAACCCCAGGCCTTCTGGACACCTTAAAACTAACCACAAGATTAAGAACTCAGATAAGTAAATGAAGGACAAAGGTAATATACCAAATATCATTCAAGCACAGGCCACTGTAACCTTTTTTCCGTTAAAAACCCTTGCGTGAAATTCCACCTTGAGACAGGATTGGGATGGCTGCCTGAATTGTTCTCACAAAATAAAATTCCAAGACCCTAAATAAATACCTTTGATGCCTTGCAGTTTAGTTTGTTTTTTCCAGTTTGATGGTGTCTATAATAAAGTTTCATTAGAAGATAGCTAAGACAATTGGTTATCTGTTAAACTTGTGGCTGCTTTCCCACTGTTACACCCCAGTTGTGTTAAAGTGCTTGCAATGTTAGTATGGCCCCATAGCCTAGAATGTTTACTAAGTGGCCCTTCCTGTGGCCATCCCCTGGTCTAGGAGCAGAAACATGGAGGACACCAAATTTCTTAGCTCATCAGTTCAGGAGTTGTGTGTCCAGCTGATTTCATGTGGCTCAATATTTTGCAATCTGGATAACAGGGAGAGTGAAACTAGAGTGTCTTTGCATCCATGTCACAGAGAAATTTCTCCACAGCCCCCCTTAACCTGCTACATTTCTTCTTTGGTGTTCTATCAGCCTACTTCCCCTTCTAATAGATGATGTCATTAATTACTAATAAGAAATTAATTATTTAAAGTCCTCATTCTAAAGGCAAATGATTACTAATGGTTTATGTTTATTGTGTGCCTCCCTTGATACATATAGGCCCTATGAAGAGAACAATTTTTGTCTATGTCATTTGTAGAAGTTTGGCGTTGTTTATGAATTCACAAAATAGACGTGGATTGTGTTAGTAAACTAGTCTGTTCCTCTGAGAGTATTAGATTGTATTAAATTAAGAGGTTTCACTTTTACTTGATTAAACTATGATTAAGGCTTGGATTCAGCCACATCAGTAGGAGCTTGAGTCCCCGCCCATCAAGTGAAAACAACATGGCAGGGGAGAGTTGGAGTTTTAATGCTGGAGTCCCGGAAAGGAAAAGAACACAGAAAAATAGAGATGGCTCTATAGACAGAGCAGAGGCCTATGGAAGAGAGAGAGCCTGATAGTCTACAGCTGCCCTTGTAGAGAGAAGAGAGCAGCTGAGCCCAGAAAGAATCAAGCCCCAGAGAGAGAGAGAGAGAGACAAAGCCTATGCCAGCCTATAGCTGAGAACGGAAGGAGCTGGGACCCGGAGCCTTTGGAGGAAGACGAAGGCTGAACCTTTGTGGAAACTGGCAGCCATCTTGCTACAACACATGGAAACAGACTTTGGTGAGGGAAGTAACTTATTCTGTAAGGCCTTGTGACTATAAGATTGTACCCCAAACAAATACCCTTTATAAAAGGCAATAGATTTCTGGTACTTTGAATCAGCACTGCTTTGGCTAACTAACATCATTCATGAACATATCCCAAGTACCTTGTTAACCAAAATATATATATATGGATAGAATGACAAATAGATTAGGCAAAAGAATATAAACCTGACAGCAGGTCAGAGCATTCAAACAGGGAAATCAGCCATATCCCTTTGTTCTTTGTGATTTACTGAGGCACGTGCTTGTGTGATGCCCATGAACTTAGAGCAAAGAAGAGGAACGTCTCCCTCCTGATGTCATCACTCCTCTATAATGAAGGGATCGAACTGTTGGAAGTGGAACTGTACAGTCAGGACCTGCAACCCAAACTCCTTACTGGCTTGTGCTTGAGATGAAAGTTTGGCCAATCTTCATTGCTGAGTTTCACTCCTGTTTACTTCCAGAAGCTGCATCTTGTTTAGAAGATTGCAGGAAATGTCAGCTTTAGAAGGTGGTGGAAATGATTCTTACTGATGGTGATCGAGGTGTTATTGAGTGTCCAGAATCAGCTGAAAACATCTCAGAGTGACGCCTTCATCTCATACCCTGTTGCTCCTTAGTTTTAATTCCTTGTTTCCAGTAGTAGTTGTAGGTTTACATTAGAATTATGGAAAGAGTAGGAAGATCCCAAATACCACCACATACACAATTTTCCTGAAAATTAATATTTTGCACTTGTGTGCTATATTAGTTACAACTGATTAGCTATATTATTATAATTATATTATGAACTAATCCATAATTGACATGATAAGATTCTGTGGAGGAACATTTTTTATTAGATCACATTAGATTAGATCGCACCGAGTTAAAATCTATGGTTAGATCGTTGAAAGCAGAGTGGGTCTTAATCATTTTACCGGAGTCCTATATAAACCGAGCAGAACAAGGAGATAAAAGGACTGCTCTTCTATCCTGCCATGTGAGCCAGAAATCCATTATGGCCATAGCCTCAGAAAGAAAGAGAAACATGAGAGGCTGACATGAGGCCAGACAGGAACCTTGGAGCAGCTTGAAGCTGAAGAGAGGAAGTGCAGAGTGCAGGGGAGAGGCAAGCCGTTGAGTCTGATTGCCCACAGCTGAGCTCAGAGAGAATGTGAGCCTGGAGGTGAAAGGAGAGGAAACATTTAACAAACTAAAACATTAGGAAGAATTTTCTTAAATAGGACACACAAAGTTCCAGCCATAATGTACACATATATACCCATGAAATCCGTATGAGAACAAGACAGAGGATATTTCCATTCCCCATTAGTTCCCCCAAACACTTGCCTACTGACAATTAAATAAAAATAAAAGTCAAGACAAACAGGCACATAATATGAGACACCACTACAACTTGAAGAGAATGGCTCTCATTCAAAAGTCTAACTGTATCAAGTGTTGGCAAGAATCTATATCAATGGGAATTGCTGTATGGCTGGTGGGAATTGATATTGTTTTAATACCTTTTGATAAAGTATTTGATAATTGTAATGTTTGAAAATACACATAAACCCAAAAATATGTTCTTTACAAAAATCCCTTCCTGTGTGGCTGAACCCATTGTAAGTAGGACGTTATGGCGAGTAGGATGTTGCCTTAAGAGGTGACCCACTTCATTCAGAAAGACAAGGAAGTAAGTACCTGAAAGGAAGAGAAACAGAGAAGAGAGATACCAGCAGATGCAACCCCCACCTTGCTACATGACAGGGGGTCAAGAAACGCTGGCAGCTGGTGTTCAGGGAGAATAATCACCTGATGATGCCTTCATTTAGACATTTTTCTCAGCCTTAGTAGTGTAAGCTTGTAAGCTGATGAATTTCCAGGATTAAAACCAACACATCTTATGGTATCTGCTTTGAGCAGCTTTAGCAAACGAGAACAGCACTATCTACATTTTATCTGCAGTTCCATCATTACTTCTCATAGACATACATACACAAGAGAAATGAGTCCAAATGCCCACCAAAGATGGAGAAATTTCTTAGCATCTTTAATAAAAACAGGGAAACATTTTTCTAAAAACCCATCAATATAAAATGGACATATAAAAGTGTGTCATATTCATTTTAGGTAATTCTATGAGACAATGAAAAGCAATGTATCACTGCTACATACCCAAAGGATACATCTCACAGAAAATATTTAAAGGAAGATAAAGGCAAGTATATATTTTGTGATTTCCTTTATTTAAACTAAAAAAAAGGTGAAATCAAACTATGGCGCTTGGGATAGGTTATAATAAGTGTAACACAGGGGTAAGGTGACTTAGAGGGGAGGAGGAAGGAAAATTTGGGCATTTCTTAAAACCAGAAATCTATAAATTGATGATATTGTGAGCATCTACAACCAAAGTATAGATGGCATAGCCAAACTTGACTCATTCATAATCCGGTAAGTGGACACAGAATGCATTTGTCAACCAGAATGCTAGCTGCAAGGTAGTTTGGAAAGTTATCCGTTCATAATGATTGTCTCAATGGTTCTAGCAAGGGACAGCCTGGGATGACTAATTGTGAGTGATGCTCACAATGATGGATGCTGCGTCTCTTGATCCTGGTTGAACTGAACTTTGAACAATCACCTTTGTTTTGGGTGGCAACCCTTTCAGTTGCTCTGGCATTTTAAAAGTTTGATGAATCCTGGTGACGTGCTCCATTTTCTTCTTAGAAGTTAAAAACTGTAGTCAGCACTTGGAACACCGATAGGCTCTGTTGTTCCAATGTCACAGCAATGACACATACGATGCTGATGTTTTGAAATTTTTCAGACAAAAGGGACACGGCAAGTTTTTGGAGTTTTCATGGCATGTTTGGAAATGGGTTTCCACGTCAGCAAAGACCAACGATCTGTAATTGCAAACCTGGCACACATAGGGCATCTCACCTGGCTTATGAGTGTCCTTCATGTGTTGTAAGAGAACCTGATCTGTATTGAATGACAATTCACAGATTTTACAAACAGAGGAGGGGTCCTCCCAGATGTGTACACTTTCAATGTGACACTGCAGCTGCAAGGGAGTGGGAAAGAGCCAGTGGCCATGCTGGCAGGTAGTGTGGATTTCCCAGCTGTCGTCCCTCTCCTTCTCAAGCTCCGAATGCTGTTTCATGTGCTTCATAAATTTCAGATTATGTAGAACTTCCACACAACTGGCACATTTAAAGTTAGCGTGAATCTTCTCTTCTGGTTGCCCTTCTCCTTCATGTTGTCCATAGAAAGAATCACCAAGAAACATGATCCTATTTCCTTCTTTGGAATTAAGTCTTGCTCTGACTTTTTGTGCTTAAAATGTCTAATTTGCTGGTCCTCCAAAGCTATTTGCTATGTGTGGGTTCATAAGATCCAAATGTGCATTGTCATTTGGCCATGCCCATGGAGAAAGTGCTCCATTTTGAACATGATTAAATGAGGTTGGATCAATACTTGGATGTTTACCAGGGTCTATTGTAGAAAAGACACTTGAAAGGGTATCAGAAGAGCATCCCTCTGCAGTATCTTCACTTAGTTTAGGCCTTTTGGGGTTGCCACTGTTCAAATCAGAAGGGGGACATCATTTTGAATTTTGAAGATGTTCCTCCTTTCCTTCTACAGAAAGAGCATCTCCACCTGGCTTTTGAGGCCATGGTGAGAGCACATCAGAGGAATCATGAAGCATGACTGGTAGTGGGCTCCTGTTACCATCAGGTTTGGAGGAATGCTCCATAACAATAGGATTTTTCTGTTGATCTTGATTCAGGTTGAGAAACCTGCAAATTGGCTTTTGAAGTTGTGGCTACTTCAGTTGCAGGCTTCCATGCATGATTGCTACCGTCACTCATGAGGCGTTTCCTAACTTTTGGACCTGAGCCTGGCGTAACTCTGTTCAAAATCTTTGAAATGATGACTTTTGGACGTGAGATCTCCTTAACAAAGACAATGTCAGCATCTTCATTGACATGTTCCACCCCAACAAAGATGACATCAGCATCTTCATCTCCTTGGCATCTGGATTCTTTGTCATTCCTCATCTACAGTGCTGGCTGCTGATCTTTCTCACACAAGAGATCTCCCATTTTACAATTGTTTCTTGCTTGAAGCCAGTGAACTCTACAACTTCAAGGTCTTTCTATTTCTCAGTTGCCACCTAAGGACACCTACATGACATTAGTCAGAATTCATTTGAAATGACAAAAATCAGAGATGACTACTACCACTGATGTTCTACACCTGAGGAACACAGGCCGTAACTATTGAATGACAGATAGTTAAAGGCTGAGCCATGATGAAAAGCCTCGCTGTGTCCGATTTCAGCATCAAAAATTTAAATTACACACTGCTTTCTCTGTTCTAAAAAACTCTAGATAAAATTGCTGTGGAGAATCACCATAGGAAGAACCACTTTTCAGGTGCAAAAGCAGTTCCTAGAAAACCGTTAGCTCTCAGACTCCCTCACATTTCCATGCAGTCCCATAGCTGTACTATTTGATGCTCATTCCAAATTGACTTCTCCTGCCATACACCAGCCTCTCTGTGTGTTAGAATTGCCAGAATAGGTTGAGAGAGTGAGACTCCAAGGGCACAAGTTTGAAGAATTGATGTTCAACCTCTCAGAAAATTCACCTATTAAATGCTGAATCACTGGTACCCCACTGCCCTCCTCCTGGTCCCAGATCCAGGTGTTCCTCTTGCAGGGTTGGGATTCCTCAGCAAGTGTGTACTCTATATTCCACCTAAAATCCTACTCCTCTTGGCATGTTCCCTTTCTCATAAGCCCATCCAGTTGCTCAGTTCATAAATTTGGGCTGTCTTTCCCTCAAACCTGTTTAAGGAAAGAAGACAAACTAGAGCTACTGTGGCTCAGAAATTAAAATGGAGTCAGGAGTTCATTCTGGAAGTTACTCTTAGGCAGTTCTTAGTCAGATATTACATGCTCCCAAAGAGTGTAAAGCCTGAAGCATCAATGTTCCTCCAAGTCCCAGGACATGTGGACGTCCTAAACCACAAAGTTAAGAATTCACTTAAGGTAACTGAAGGACAGTGATAGAACCCCAAATGTCCTCCAACCACAAACATCTTATGTAATCTCTTTTCATTTAAAAACCTTTGCCTGGAATTCCACCTCAGGACACAATTGGGATTGCTACTTGAATCTGTTCTCCCAGAAATGAAATTCTAAAATCCTAAATGGATACTTCTGCTGCCTTGCAGCTTATTTGTTTTTTCACATTGATGGTCTCCAAAGTAAAGTCTTGTTAGAACACAGCCCTGATAATTGGTGAACTGCTATTGTTGTGGCTGCTTCACACTGTTACACCCAGGCTGGTTACTTTACCTACTACGCTAGTATGGACCACAAAGCCTAAAATATTTTCTTGGTGGCCCTCCCAGGAGCCAAACCCTGGTAAAGGAAAGCAACATGGAGGATACCAAATTTCTTAACTTACCTTTATGGGTGTTGTGTGTCTAGCTGATTTAGTGGGCTCAATATTTTCCAGTCCAGGTCACAGGGAGGGTGAAACAATAGTTTCTTTGCATTCATGTTGCAGAGAAATTTCTCAAGTGCCTACCTAAGATGCTTCTGTATCTGTACAAGTCTCCCTTTGCTCTCCTGAAGATGTTCTGAGGCCAGGACTGAAGATTCAACCCTTTTATAGCTCAGATAATCCCATCTATGACAGCTACATTGGGCTCCAATCACCTTCCTGCACGTGATTAAATCTGGGGCTGTTATCCAGTGTGTTTGCCAAAACATTTAATCTAATTAATCAAAGGCCAAATGTGGGTGGGGCCACACTCCAGGCCCAGAGCTCATTGCAAAGTTGGGGACAGGGGTGGACATCTCCTTCCTCTCTCTTCTGCCTGAACCCCACCACCTTATCTACAGTTTACCAGTGAGCTATTGGGGATGGCAGGGGGTCTACACATCAGATTAGACAGTGCTAGTGCAGGGGTGTGGGGGTTTGAGATTACTTATGAATCTGAAAAAAATTTATTATGTCTGTAAACTGGTCTATTCCTCTGAGTGTGAAACCCTTTGAATGCATTAGATTCAGCTGACATGTCTTGATTACATGACTTGTTGATTAAATGAATTGGGGTTTTGATTCAACCATATGAGTAGGGCCTGACTCTGGGTTGAGTCCTCGCCCCCTTCATGGGCTGATATAAACAGAAACTCACGCAAAAACACACATGGAAAAGCAGAGAGCTCTGTCATGTTTGATTTTGTGGCCCCGGAGAGAGCTGAGCCATTCATCTGATAGTTTGCAGCAGAGAAATTGAGCACCTGAGAAAGCCTATAAAGAAACACGTCTTGTGCCAGACATAAAAGGCCAGAGGGAAAAGCCCTATAACAGACAATGGTTGAGAGCAAAAGAAGCTGGGCCCACAGAGCCTTAAGAGGAAGAAGGAAGGGGAGACCAGGCAGAGATCACCGCTACTTCCTTCAACATGTGGTAGCTGACCTTGGTGAGAAAGCAGCCTTGAGTTAAACTCTTTTGGGCCTTGTTAGCATAAACTTTTAACCCAAATAAATACACTTTATAAAAGTCAACAAATTTCTGGTACTTTGCATCAGCCCCCCTTTGGCTAACTAATAAAAGGGGTGAGGAAAATAAAAGGGAAGAATTATTTCCAGATACATTTTATCATTTCTTGGTTGAAACTGCCTGTAGCAGTTTGGCAGTTTGATATAGTTATGAATTCCAAAACTAGATATCAGATTATGCTTGTAAACTAGTCTGTTCATCTGGGCATGATTGTTATGATTAGGGCTTTCATTGGGCCACATCAGTAGAGTGTTGAGCCCTGCCCCTTGGAGGGTGGGGTCTCAAAGATAAAAGACATGGCAAAGGACAGAGTTGGAGTTTTGATGTTGGATTTCTGATGCTGAGTTTTAATGCTGGAGCCCCAGGAAGAAGGCATACAGAGGAGCTTGGTCGTGAGGAAGAGAAGGCCCTGGGAAAAGTGATGAGCTGTTCTCCTGACAGTTCACAGCTGGCTTTGTGGAAAGAGGCAAAGTCTAGAGAGCCTCATAGTCTACAGCTGACCTTGTGGAGGAAACAGGAGCTGAACCGAGAGAGAAACGGAGCCCCGAGAAGAGAGGAACACAAGAAGCCTGAACCTCGGCACCTGTTTTGCTCCAACACATGGCAACAGACTTTAGTGAAGGAAGAAACTTATACTTTATGGCCTGATAAATGTAAGGTTCTACCCCAAATAAATACCTTTATAAAGACCAACAGATTTCTGGTATTTTACATCAGCATCCCTTTGCATGACTAATACACTGCCTATCCTCAAAGCTTTATTAGAACCCAGCCATGATCATTGACTTACTTCCATTGTCTGTGTCAGCTTTCTAACTGCTACAGCCAGTAGAGATAGAACAGTGAAGGTTACTATGGCCTGCATAGCCTAAATTATCTACTATTTCGTCCTTCCCGATTCTGACTCCTGGTTTAAAAGAAGTAACATGAAGGAGACCAATTTTTCTAAGCTCAACAGTTTCTAAACTCGAGAGAATTAAAACCTGCCTGTGACCAGTCCTAGGGTAGTGAGAGGGCAGGATCAACTCCTCTGATGAATAACAGGGTGGTCTGCACTTAGCCCCTGATCCCCCTGCATTTTTTATCTAGCAGCCCACTTCCTTTCTAAACCATTCCCCCTGCGACAAAATCATAACCTGGCTGCAAGGGGGCCTCTCACTGTGTCCTTGCCCAACCCCCACCACACTTTATCACTCTCTCCCCATGTTCTAGACTGAATTTTGGGAATTCCCTCCCAGCTCATTACTGTCCTCTTGGCCCTTTCCATCAAGACTTTATTGCATGCATTTGGAAAAAGAACTGGACCAATAGGGACAAATATTAAATACAAGTGAGTGTTTATGGCTAAGAGATTTCAAATTGAATGGGAAGGTCATTCCAGAGGTTACGCTTATGCACAATTTAAGAGGATCTCCTTGACTGCCATACTAAACAGTGCCTCAAGTACGGGTGCTCCTGAGGACTCTAGAGACATCTAGACACTATAGGCAGGGCAGGCAGTCTCAGGACTTCAGAACTCTGTCAGTGCAACTTACCTTGGAATATATGTTTTCCAATAAATTAGAGTTAGGTTATTTATAAGTTCCCTATACATGCCTCATCTGCCCCTTTTATTTGAACCTTTATTCACCACTATACTCATTAAATATGTTTACCATAGACTTCAATCTTCAGTTGTTCATACGCCAGTTAAACCCTGAATCTCAGCTGTGTTTCAACACCTACTCTCCAGTTCATCCGACTCCCTTAGGACAACTACAAAATGATGATGATGGAAAACGCCCATCCCACAAACAGAGTGTAACTACAGCTGCAAGCATGATGGTTCCATCCATCTACCTCATCGTATCTAAGTCCCCTCTCAATCAGAAACACAGCGGGCATCACCATCCTTAAATTCTTTAAGATCGAAAAGTGAACAAACATAAGAGGGAAAAGCAAGTATGGACTAAAATAGACATTATTTTTCTAGCAATGGAAGATCTTGTAACAACGATATAAAGGCAGTAGTTACCAGAGTTTCTGAGGGGAAGAACAGGGAAGAATAGGTGTAACACGAGGCATTTTTGGGAAACTGGAATTTTTTTGCATGACATTGCAATGATGGATATAGACCATTATACATTTTGCCAAATCCTATAAAAATGTGTGGTGCAAAGTGTAAACTATAATGTAAGCGATTGGCCATCGTTAGTAGTAAAGCTTCAATATGTGCTCATGAATTATAAGAAATGTACCAAACTAATGCAAGATGCTGTTACTGGGGGAAAGTGGGGGAGGGGGAGTTGCTGCCTTATATGGGAATGCACTTATATTTTCAGTGTATCAGTGTAGTAGTTTGGTATTATTTATGAATTCCAAAAATAGATATTATATTATGTTTGTAAACTGGTCTGTTCCTCTTGGTCTGTTAGATTGTATTAATTTTAGAGGTTTCACTTTTATTAGATTAAATTATGATTAAGGCTTTGGATGGGCTATGGCAGAAGAGGGTGTTGGAGTTTTCTCCTGGAGCCCAGGAAGTAATCAGGCAGGAGAAGAACACAGAAGAATAGAGACAGCTCCATAGACAGGGCAGAGGCCCCAGGAAGTGAGAGAGCCTGATAGTCTACAGCTGACCTTGTGGAGAGAACAAAGCAGTTGAGCCTGGAGAGAAACCAGCCCCGGGAGACAGATGAGACTTATCCCAACCTATGGCTAATATTGGAAGAAGCCTTAAGAGGAAGGGGAAGGCTGGACCCTTGCAGATGTCAGAGGCCATCATGCTCCAACATGTGGCAGAAGACTTTGGTGAGGAAGTAGCTTTGATTTGGACTCTTTAGGGACTTGTAACTCTAAGCTTCTACCCCAAATAAAAATCTGTTATAAAAAAAACCCGAATTCTGGTATTTCACATCAGCACCCCATTGGCTAATACAATCATTTATGCAATCTAAAGCTTCTTCAAAAATAAAATAAAATAAAATTAATAAAAAGAAGACTTTATGGCAATGCTGCTTCCCATTGAAGTCCCTCCTGACCACCCTTCTTAAAAGTGCCACTTTCCATTCCTATAGAATCCCCTGGACCCCTTGCCCTACTACAGTTCTTTTTTGGTGTTCCACTAGCCATTTTCCCCTTAGAATAGATGAGGAAGTTAATTACGAATAATTATTTAAATTCCTCATTCTAATAAAAAACAATTACTAATTGTTTGTGTTTACTGTGTGCCTTGATAGATTGTAATCCCTATGAAGAGAGCAATGTTTTGTCCAATTCATTCACTAACATATCCCAAGTACCTAGAATGTAGCAAGCATTCAAAAACATTTGTTAAGCAAACAATATATATCTGCATAGACTGAGAAATAGATTAGACATAACTATGTAAATCCTGACCATGGCTCAGACCATTCAAACTGGGAAGTCAGCCACATCTCTCTGTTCTTTGGAATTCATTGAGCTTTGTGGTGTGTGATGCCCATGAACTTGGAGCCAAGAAGAGGAAAGTCTCCCACCTGAAATCGTCACTCCTCTATTATCAAGGGGCCGATCTTTGGAGGCAGAACTGTACAGTTCAGAGCTGCTCCCCAAAATTCCTTACAGGGTAGTGCTTCAGATGGCAACCAGGTTTGTTCTTAACTGATATTCATTCCTGCTTACTTCCACAAGATGCCTCTTAGTCAGAAGATTCCGGGAAACGTCAGCTTTGTAAGGTGGTGGAAATGATTCTTGTTGGTAGTGGTAAAGGTATTATTGAGTGCCCAGAAACAGCTGAAAACATCTCAGAGTTACTCCTTCATCTCATCACATGTTGTTGCAGTTTTATTCTTTGATGTTTATTATTTTTTTAATGATTTCTTTTTATTTTTAAAGAAGCTTTAGAGTGCATACATGTTACATCAAAAATATCGGAGTAATTTAAGTATCTTTAAAATAATAAAAAAATAAATTTAAAAAATATTGGGAATTTCCACATGCCACACCTACTTCCCCTCCCACACTTTACCACATTAACGACATTTTTCATTAGTGTGGTACATTTGTTACTATTGGTGAACACAGATGGAAGCATTGCTACTAACCATGGAATATAGTTTACATTATAGCATACACTCTGCTCTGCAGCATTTTATAAGTTTTGACAAAGTGTATAATGGCATGTATCCGTTATTGCAATGTCATGTAGGACAATTCCAATGTACTGAAAATGCCCCCATGTTGCAATTATTCTTCTGTCTCCATCCCCTCAGGACCTCTAGTGGCCCCTGCCCTTATATCAATGATTCAAGTTCTACCATTGTTGGAATAATAATATGTCTACAATAGAATAATAAGTTTATTTTAGTCCATTGTTCATTCCCCAATCTTGAGATTTTGGGGATGGTGATGCCCACTCTGTTTCTGATTGAGAGGGGCCTTAGATCCCATGGGATAGATGGGTGGAACTGTCTTGCTTACAGTTGTAGGCATGTTCTGTTCCTTGGGATGGGCATTGTCCATCATCATCTCCTTGTTAGTTGATCTAGTTGAGTCCAATGAACTGGAGAGTGGATGTTGCAGCTCTGCTGAAATTTGGGGCATAACTGTCACATGAACAGACCAAAGATTTAAATCTCTGGGACATATCTTTAATAAGTGTAGTGTTAATTATGGGTTCAAATAAAAATGGCAGAAAAGCCATGTGTAGGGAATCTATAAATGAGTCTAACTCTATTTCATTGTGGAGCCTAAATTCCATAGTAAGGACCACTTACAGTGTGGTGAATTCCTGAGTCTGTCTGCCCTGCTTATAGTTTCTAGATGTCTCTAAAGCCCTCAGAAGGCCCACTGTTTGAGTCCCTGTTTACTGTGGCAATGAGATCCTACTGAGACGTTCATAAAGGAAACCACAGGAATGACCTCCTGACTCACTTTGAAATCTCTTAGCCGTAAAAATTCATTTGCATTTAATATTTCCCACTTTTGGTAAAGGTCCTTTTCCAAATGAATCACTAGTTGGCACTTGACAATAATCCCTCGGTGCCAGGGAGGCTCATCCCTGGGATTCATGTCCCACACCAGGGGAAAGGTAGTGCATTTATATGTTGAGTTTGGCTTAGAGAGAGGCCTCATTTGAGCAACAAGGAGGTTTTCAAGAGGTAATCTTCAGCAATATATAATACTAGCCTAAGTTTCACATTCGCTAGAAAAATTTCATGAGTGCAATCATCAATATCAAGGGCCCGGTGTAGTGGTCTGTCTTCCTTCACTGAGAACTGCCCATGTACTCAGTGGTTTGTTGCTATTTTGTTAGAGTATGTAGCAGGACTTCCCAGGATGGGAATTCAATACTCTTTCTTTTGTTGTGTGGGTGCCCACCCACCAAGACAGCATGTGAATATATTTATATGCCTTAGAGGCATGCTTCTGGTACACCCCTCACTGCACATCCCCCTTCACAAACACCCACACCAGTGATCTTCCCCTGCCACAGTTGTGACCATTCTGTGATTTCTTAATTCAAGGAGTATTTGTAGGTTTACAGAAGTATCATGCAGAGAGTAGGAAGTTCCCTTATACCCCCTCATACACAGTTTTTCCAATAAATAATATTTTGCATTTCTGTGCTACATTTCTTACAAATGATTAACTATATTCTTATAATTATGTAATGAACTAAATCCATAGCTTATATTAGAGTTCACTCTTTGTGTTGCAAGGGCAATAGTTTGTTTTTTTTTAAAGAATTGTGTTGTGATTATATGTATGCAACATAAAACTTCCCATTTGACCTCTTTGGAGTATACAATTCCATGGTGTTAATTTCATGCCCAATGCTGTGCCCCCAGCAGCACCGTCCATGAACAAAATCTTACCAACACACCAAACAGAAACAAAAAGGATTAACTCTCCCTTCCCTATAGTATCCCTGTCCCTGCTCAGCCATTTTAGTGGTTTGAGTCTTTTGTGGGCCCTGGAATATGTTGCTCTTTAACACATTCCTGTGCTTGTAAGCATATTTTAAGATTTGATTTTAATAAGATTCAGTTGAAGGATATTTTGATTAGATCACTTTAAAAAAAAATTATATTTATTCCCTCCCTCGTTGTTTGAGCTTTGTTTCTGCTCTCTGTATCCTTTTGCTGTGTGCTTGTCTTCTCTTGAGGAGCCACCAGGAACCAAACCTGAGTCCTCTCATGTGGGAGAGAGGTACTCAATCACTTTAGCCACCTCAGCTCCCTGCTTTGTTCTGTCTATCATTGTCTTTCTCTTTGTGTCTCTTGTTGCAATATCTTGTGTCATCTCACTATGCCTGCCTCTTGTGCCAGCTCACTGTCTTCCTAGTCTTCTCAAGGAGGCACTGGGAGCTGAACCAGGACCTCCCATGTGGTAGGCAGGAGCTCAATTTCTTGAGCCACATCCACTTCTCTGATTAGAACATTTTGACTAGATCACTTCACCTAAGAGGCTTTGATTAGATTGTGGAACACTGAGTGTGTATTAAACCTTTTACTGGAATCCTATATTAATGAAGGAGAACACAGCAATAAAGAGGACAGCAATTTTATCCTGCATTGTGATCCAGATATCTAGGATGACTATGGCCTCAGAAATAAAGAGAAACCTGAGGGGCTGAGAGGGAGTCCAGCCTGGAAGCACCGAGCAGCTAGAAGCTGAAGAGAGGAAGTCCAGAGTGGAGGGCTGAGGCAAGCCTTGAGCCTGGTCACACACAGCTGAGCTGAGGGTGAAAGTGAGCCTGGAGGTGAAAGAAGATAAAGATGATGCTTTGATGGGGGCATTTTTCTCAGCCTTGAAACTGTAAGATTGTAAACTGATAAATTGCCATGTTAAAGCCAACATATTTTATGGTATTTGCTTTTAGCAGCCTTAGCAATCTAGAACAGTAATATGTAGTTTCTCAGCAGTTCTGGCAATTTTTCTCTTAGATATATCCCCAAGGAATAAAGAGACCTAATGCCCACCCAGAGCTGCAAAATAACTTCATATAAGCTTTAATAAAAAATGATAAACATCTTGACTGAAAGCTCATCAAAGTACAATGGGCACATAAAACTGTGTGATATTCATTTAGTGGAAATATACCAGGCAGTGAAAAGGAAAGCATCACTTCTACACATCCCAAGGATGCAACTTGTAGATTTCATATAAAAGAAGGCAATGACAAGAATATATTGTGTGATTTCATTTATTTAAACTTAAGAAAAACAGGAAAAATTAGACTATGCAGATGGAGATAGTTTTCAACAGGTATAACATGGGTAAGGTGACTGGAGGGGAGGTGGAAAAAACTTCGGAATACTTCTTTAAAAAAAGCAGAGACGTGGTAACTGATGACACCACAGTTCTTTATTTAGCTTCCTGAGGAACCATCCAACTGAATTCACCAGGGGCTACACCATTGTACAATCCCACCAATAGTGAAGAAGTGTTCCTATTTCTCTACATCCTCTCTAGGACTTATTTTCTTTTCTTTTCTTTTCTTTTTTTTTTTTTCAAATAATGCCCATCCTCTGCATTGTGAGATGATATCTTACTGTCTTTTTGATTAGCATTTCCCTAAAAGTAGGGACATTGGACATTTTTTTCATGTGCTTTTTGGCCATTTGTATTTATTCTTTGGAGAAAAGTCTATTTAAGTCTTACCCTATTTTAATTGGATTGCTTGCTCTTTTATTGTTGAGTTGTATGATTACTTTATATAGAATGGAAATAAAATCCTTATCAGATATATCAAATATTTTCTCCAATTTAGTTGGCTGTCTTTTCCCATTCTTGACAAAGTCTTTTGAATCAGTCTTTTGAGGAGTTCTCATTTACCAATGTTTCTTTTGTTGCTTGTGTTTTCAGTATAAAGTTTAAGAATCCACCATTTACCAACAGTTCTTGAAGATATTTACCTACATTTTCTTCTAGAAGCTTTAAGTTTCTAGCTTACATATTTAGGTTTTTGATCCATTTTGAGGTAATTTTTGTATAAGGTTTGAGATAGGGGACCAGTTTTCTCTTTTGGATATTACTCTCCAGTTCACCCAGCACCATTTGTTGAATAGATTGTTCTGCACCACCTGGGAGGGTTTGACAGACTTGTAAAAATCACTTGACCACAGATGTGAGGGTCTGTTTCTGAACTGTCAGTTTGGTTCCATTGGTCTACATGTCTATCTTTATGCCAGTACCACACTGTTTTTACCACGGTACCTAGGTAATAATGATTTAGAATCTGGAAGTGAGAGTCCTCCAACTTTGCTTTTCCTTTTAAAGATGTTTCTGGTCATTTGGGGCACCTAACTCTTCTTTTTTTTTTTTTTTTTTTTTTTTTTTTTGAGATGGAAAGGAGCTTTATTGGACAAAAATATGGAACGCTTCACGAATTTGCGTGTCATCCTTGCGCAGGGGCCATGCTAATCTTCTCTGTATCGTTCCAATTCCTAACTCTTCTAAATAAATTTAATAATTCTGTTTTCCTTTTGTTTAAAAAATGCTGGTGGAATTTTTATTGAGATTACATGGAATCTGCATATCGTTTTGGCTAGAATTGATATCTTAATGATATTTAGTCTTTCAATCCATGGGCATGGAATGTTCTTCCAATTATTTGGGTCTATTTTAGTTCTTTTAGCAATGTATTGTAATCTTCAGGACTCAAGAGCTTTACATCCTTGGTTAAGTTTATTCTCAAATATTTTATTTTTTAGTCACTATTGTAAATGGATTTTTTTTTCCTGAACCCTTCTCAGGGTGTGTATTACTAGTGCATGAAAATACCACTGTTTTTGTGTATTGGTCTTATACACTGACACCCTACTGAAATTGTTTTTTAGTTCTAGCAGCTTTGTTGTCGAATTTTGGGACTTCCTATCTATAGGATCATATCATCTGTGAACAGCAAGATTTTGCTTCTTTCTTTCTGATTGTGACACCTTTTCTTTCTTTTTCTTCCATGATTGTTCTAGCTAGAACCTCTAGCACTATATTGAACAACAGTGGTCACAGTGGGCATCCTGGTGTTGTCCCTGATCTCAAATGGAAAGCTTTCAGTCTTTCATCATTGTGTACAATGTTAGCTGTGGGTTTTTCATATATGACCTTTATCATTTTTAGAAAGTTTCCTTCAATGCCTATCTTTTGTAGTATTTTTACCAAAAAAAAGATGCTCTGTTTTGTCAAAAGCCTTTCCTGCATCTATCAATAAGATCATGTGATTTTTCTTCTTTGATTTATTAATGTGGTGTATTACATTGATTGATTTTCTTGCGTTGAACTACGTTTACATGCCTAGTATAATCCCCACTTAATCATGATGAATAATTCTTTAAATGTGTTGTCAGATTTGATTAGCAAGTATTTTGTTGAGGATTTGTGCATGTGTATTCATTAGGGAATGGGCCTAATTTTCATTTTTAATAATATCTTTTTTTTTTTTTTTTAATAATATCTTAACCTGTCTTTAGTATTAGGGTGATATTGGCTTTATAGAATGAGTTTGGTAGTGTTCCTTCTTATTCAATTTTTTGTAAGAGCTTGAGTAAGATTTGTATTCAATTTTCTTTGGATGCTTGGCAAGAACTCACCTGTGAAACCACCTAGTCTGGGGCTTTTCATTTTGGGGTGTTGTTTGATGATGGTTTCAGTCTCTATACTTTTGATTGGTTTGTTGATGTCTTCTCTTTCTTCAAAGGTCAGTGTCAGTGGTTCATATGTTCCCTGGAATTTTTCCATTTCACCTACATTACCTAGTTTTTTTGGCATACAGTTGTTCATAGTATCCTCTTATGATCTTTTTCTTTTGGGGGGTATGTAGAAATGTCCCCATTTTCATTTATTATCTTTTATTTATATGCATCTTCTTTCTTGTTTTCTTTGTCAGTCTAGCTAAGTTTTTGTCAGTTTTGTTAATCTTCTTGAAGAACCAAATTTGGTTTTTTAATTCTTTCTATTGTTTTTTTTTTCTGTTGTTCCCAATTTCATTTATTTCTCTTTTGAACTTCATTATTTCATTCCTTCTGTTTGATTTTGGAATGGTTTGCTGTGCTTTTTCCAGTTACTCCAGCTTTGTAATTAGATCATCAATTTTAACTATTTCTTCTTTTTTAATGTAAGCATTGGTGGTTATAATTTCCCCTCTCAGTACTGCCTTCAATGCATCCCATAGATTCTGATATGTTGTGTTCTCCTTTGCATTCATCTCCAGATATTTATTGATTTCTCTCACAATTTCTCCTTTGACACACTGATTATTCAAAAGTGTGCTGTGTAATCTCCGTATATTTGTGAACTTTTCCTTTTCCACCTCTTTTTTATTCCCAACTTTATTTCATTGTAATCACAATAAGTGCATTGTATAATTTTGATCTTGTTTAATTTATTGAGATTTGCTTTGTGACCCAACACATGGTCTACCCTGCTGGAATATCCATAAACACTTGAGAAGAATGTATATCCTGCTGTTTAGGGGTGCAATGTTCTGTATATATGTATTAGGATAAGTCCCTTTATCATATTACTCAAGCTCTCTGTTTCTTTCTTTATTCTCTGCCCAGATATTCTATCCAATGCTGAGAGTGCTGTATTGAAGTCTCCAAATATTATTGTAGAGACATCTATTTTTCCCTTCAGTTTTGCCAGTGTTTGCGTCATGTATCTTGGGGCATCCTGGTTAGATGCACATATATTTATGATTAGTTCCTCCTAGGGAATTGCCCCTTTTATTTAACATATAATATATAATGTCCTTCCTTGTCTCTAATAACAGATTTGCTTTTAAAGTCTAATTCATCTGATATAACTATCCCAGCTTTTTTTTTTTTTTTTTTTTATTAGTACATATGTGGAATATCTTTTTCCAGCCTTTCACTTTCAATCTATTGGTATCCTTGTGTCTTAGGTGTGTCTTTTTTAGACAGCATATAGATGGCTCATATTTTCTTATACATTCTGCCAGCTTGTGTCTTTTAATTGGGGCTTTTAATCCATTAACATTCAGTGTTATTACTGTTAAGACGGTTCTTTCTTCACCCATTTCGACCTTTGTGTTTTATCTGTCATATTTTATTTTCACCCCTTTATTTACACTGTTAGTTACTTTTACTTCTATAATCTTCAATTATAGACTCTCTTCCAAACCTCTTTCTCCTGTTTATTCTTTTCAGGCTGTAGCATTCCCTTTAGTATTTCCTGCAAAGCCAGTCCCTTGGTTACAAACTCTCTCACAATATTCATTTGTGGATATTTTAAACTCGCCCTCATTTTTGAAATACAGTCTTGCCAGATATAGGATCCTTGTCTGAGAGTTTTTCTCTTGCAGTATCTTCAATATATCAGACCACTGACTTCTTGCCTTGGTGGTTTCTTATGAGAAATCAACACTTAATCTTATTGCTTTTACCTTTATGTGATGCATTGCTTTTTTCTTGCTCCTCTCAGAATTCTCTTTGCCTTTGGCATTTGACATTCTCATTAGTATGTGTTTCAGAGTAGGTCTATTTAGATTTATTCAGGTGGATGTACGTTATACTTCTTGGGCATAGATATCTATGTTCTTCAATAGAGTTGGGAAATTTTCTACCGTTATTACTTCATATATTCCTTTTTCCCCTTTCCCCTTCTCTTCTCCTTTTGGGAGACTGAAGACATATATGTATGGACATCTGAGAGAGTACGGTTCCTTCTGCCCTTTAGGGAGTGGAGATGGAACCACAGGTACTCAACAGTTCAGTCTGTGGAGGCCAGAAGTGCCTACCACTGCCCAGAGAGTTTGAGGAAATACCAGCTGCCTCAGATCCTATGTGGGGAAGGGCAAGGAGGAGATGGAATGATAGGCACTCAACAAACCTGTTTGTGAAGGCAGAAAGCACCTACAGTTACCTGAGAGTCTGAGGAGACACAGCCCCCTTCCTATTCTATTAGGGGGCATGGATGGAGCTACAGTTGTCCAAGTTTCTAGTCTGTGTGGGCTGAAAGTGCCTGCAGGTGCCTAAAGAGTCTGAAGAAATACAGCCCTCTCCTCTTCTATGTGGGTGGAGGGTGGAGATGGAATCAAAAGTGCTCAACAAAGTAAAAGTGCCTGCAGTTGCACCAAAAGGCTGAGGAAACACAGTTCCACTCTTATCCTATTAGGATGACGGGACGTAGCCAGAGGGGTCACTATATTCAATCTGTGCAAAGCATGCAATTATGCTGAGATTCTGGTTCAGGACTGGCCAGCTTCCTCCCTGCCAGAGGTGAGACTGGAGTCTAGGTTAGGGAAAGAAGATGGTCCCTAATGACACTGTGATTTTAATCATCACCATTTCTCCTCATACTGGTTTGTGAAAGTACTGAGAAATTGAGAATAACATTAACACCTTTCTCTGGAAATATAAATGGCAGATAAGGGGACTGTGGGAGGTGCTTCCAGGGAAATTGAGAAGCAGCTGAAAGGAATAGGAGGGGGGAAATGTGGGATCATAGGGAGGATGGGGAGTTGCACTGTGTTTAACACAACTGGAGTGCCTGGGCCTGTGTCCAGAGAAAGAATTAACATCTCCAAGATCTGAAAGAAACTCTTGAGAGCAGAATTTATGCGTCAGTGTAAAGGACGTTCCTATAATTAGGGACACTTTCTGCTTGAGGTCTGAGGTTATCTTCACTAACTTTCCCTTCGTATTAGATTCTCTCTGGTTCCCAGGGACCACACCATCTCCAGTGGCTTTCCAGGTGAATCTCTTCTGCCCCTGTTGGCTGCTCTGCACTGTAAGCTGAGATTTCTGAAAACCAAACTCAAAGTCTCATTATAGCAGTGGGGGAATTGCAATGTAAATTAAATTCCAATCTTTCTGTCTGCTGTGTGTCTGCTATGTAAGTAAGAGGATTGATTAGGAAGAGTGAGATCCTGAAAATTGGAATGGGGCATATGGAATGATAAGGATGATTGTGGGGACCTTGAATCTATAGTTTCTGCTGAGTCTTCTTTGCCAGATAATCCTGTAGTGGTCCACCCTAGGAATCAGCCACCTCACCTCCATTCCACCCTGAGGAATCAGGCATCCCACATCCACCTGAAGAGATTTACCCTCCTGTGCCTTACAGACCTGTAACTGCCTCCCCTGAGGAAACAGCCCTCACACCTCCTTTCAAAGAGATCAGCCCTGTTTCACCAGATGAAACTCTAATGGAATTCCCTGAGGTAGTTGGCTTGCAAGATACTGCTCATTCCTCTTATGACACATCTCTTCTAGCCCTCTTTTCTTCAAGATTTGTAAACACTCTGAAGTTCCAGCAGGCACTGAAATGTGAGGTACAAAGGGTGACCCATGAGGAGGCAGGCTACATTCTAAAAGAACTCTGTGACATTACCAATTTAAATAGACAGAAATCAGGAGAATATGTGCAGGAATGGATATTAAGGGTGTGGGATATGGGTGAAAGGGACAAAATGTTGGAGTAGAATGAATTTATTGGTACGGTACTACTAAGCAGAGATTCTGGATTCAGAGATGTAGCTTGAGTGGCTCTAAAGATTTGTTTGAGCATTTAGCAGAAGCATGGACCAAAAGGTGGCCAACATTGCCTGAAGTTGAAATGTCAGAACTGCCCTGGTATAATGTAGATGAGGGGCCCCAAAGGCTTAGAGAAAATGGGGTGTTAGAGTGGATTTACCATGGAAGACCTACTGACACCCTTTCCTGCCCCAGTGGAAACATCTTTTACCAGGACTGTGAGGAATCAATTTGAGAACTGTTCTAACGCCGCTGAAGAGCTCTGTGGTTACTTTTGTCTATAGGTCAAATATGACTGTGGAACTGCTGCCACTGAACTTGGATCCTTGAACACAAAGGTGATAATTTGATCTCCGGGTATCAGGTGCTAACTGGCAGCACTTAACAGACAAAGACACAGTGGCAGCCGTAATGCATGGTAGACTCAAAGCATCAATCAGAATAGTCTGACATGCAGAAACCTAGGACATTGGCCAGTTGATTGTGGGGCATCTATAAGTGAAATAGATGGATACTCTGCTAAATTCTTTCTTGATTCATACAAACAGAAGAGTACTAGGTCAAGTGACGAAAACAGAGAGTCATGGCCCCTCAATCAATTCCCAGAATCGAGACAGTTAACAGACCAGAAGCCCTTGAATGAAGGAATATCTGGATCACATTGGGGAAGGACCCTGCTACACTTCCCAAATTTTTTACTGTTAATCTTCCTCCCAGCTTTCCCCAAAGGATCTTACAGCTTTTTACCAGGAAAAAAGGAAATGATCAGACACTTCAAGAATTATTGGACATGGACTCAGAACTGACATTAATTTCAGGAGACCCAAAATGCTACTGTAACCACAATCTTAGGGAGGCAGATTTCTGCAACTACAATTCACACCAAGGTTCAATGCTCTGAACTTCCTGGGGCTCCCAGGGCTGCAGTGCAGGAGGGGTGGTATCAGCTCTGAAGAAGGGTGCCATATGGATGCCACAGAGTCCACTGCTCTGGTCTGTCCATGAACCTGGGGGTTTAAGGTCCTACCTGAAACCGCCTAGTTCTGTGGATTAATCTAGCCCAGAAAACACCAAGAATGCCTGGTCCTGCCAGACAAAAGCCTGCTCTTGAAGACCCTCCTTGGAGGGCTGGACAGAAAAGGCAGCCTAGAGGTCTCTCTTCTAGGCCTACTGGGCCACATCTGCCCATTGTTTGTCTTCAGTCTTTCTGGGACTCGGAGGGTTTGTGAGACACAGGGGAACAGCATTTGTGTTTCACTTCCCTCTGTCATCATGAGCTACATCACTGCTATCAGCCCCCTCCCCCTCTTGAGAATAATAGCCTCACCTGCAGACTGGGCCCTTCAAACTGTAATTTCATAGCTTGTCCAAAAAAGAGTGGATGCCTCCATCACATTTCCAGCCATGTGCTGACATCTCACCATCAATTTCACGACAACACTGCCCTCTGCAGGCAGGTTGTGATTATAAGGCGATAGAAAAACTTTTTTCTATGATGAATAAAACTAACAGAATTTTTTCTTTCCTGTTTAGATATTGCTTGTTTTGTGTGCTTTTTTTTTTTTAAATAGTGAACCTGTTCCTCTGAAAGTTTGACCTCCTTAAAAGGATTACAAATAAAAGAAATGAAAGAATCAAACTCTTTACTCAGTGTTCAAATTGACTCTGAATTATTCTTTGGCACATCTAGCTATCTAATTCAAATGATAAATGGATTAGGGAGCAAGGGTTCAATACCATTGGGTCAGAAAGGCCTTTATCCATGTAAGGAGACTCGGGCAGGGAGAGTGAGGTGTGGCCAGGAGGATCACCCAATAGTGGCTTCAGAGGTTTTCCTCAGAGGCTTGAGGGGTCTGGTGTCTCCTAGGTTGTCCTACTGGCCTATTTCAGGGAGCATCTGTGAGGGACTGAAAGGGTTCAGTCTGGTCCCTTGGAGTCTACCTGCCTGATCAGTGGATGAAGTCCTCAGAGGATGTTTGCTATGATGTCCCCTAACTTCTGAAGCCAGGTGGGGACCTAAGCTTCTGACAGAGCCTATGGGCCTGACCTCCTGGGCTGGACCTGGGCATGGAGCAGAGGGAGGAGCCTGGGAACATGCAGAGGGGTGGATTTTGGGGTTGGGCAATGCCAGGAAAAGGAGGAAGGTGGTGGCGATTAGAGACAGCAGATGATCATGAGTAGAAGGAGAAAAGAGCCTGGGAAGATGCTGATGGGAAGATCTGGGGGAAGGGCTGGGCTTGGAACAGGACAAAGTGTATGGAATTGAGGGAGGCAGCTGAGGATCATGGGATCTAGAGGTGACTTGCAGGTTTGGTTGCTGTGTCCAGAGAGCCCTTACAGGCTGGGTGGGGCTGAGCCATTCTTTGCCTTGGAGCCTGCAAGGGGCTAAAGATATACAAACCTCCCATTCTCCTCCTCTACTAACAGGGACTGATTGTTGAGGACTCAGAGGGGAGTGGAAATTTTTCCCAGCTGGGAAAAGAGAGGGGGCTGCCAGAGAAGACTAGAGAACTGTCTCAGAAAGTTTGAATTAGAAGGTTCTTAGCCCCGGACAGGAAGCCGTATCACATTGATCTGGTCTGTGTCACAACAAATACGCTCCGGCCAAACATTGAATTGAGAGCTGCCAAAGATCGCCATCTCCTGGCAGACCAAGGAAGTGCACATAAGAAAATTGAAAATAAGGAGAGGCTTTTCCTGGCCTCTATAGTCTCCCTGCCCAAGGCCCTAAGAAGTGACTCTACAAGTAATTACTGGATCCAGTGTCAAGTTTTGAGCCACCAGCAGGACCATCCTAACAATCCAGGACAAGCCAAAATCATAGAGCTGTGGTAACTCACAGCCTTCTGCCACTAAATCTCTATAATAGAGAAAGAGGTTGAGCAGCTGAGTAAACTACATCCTAACCAGATGCCTAAACACCAGCAAAAAATTATGAGCCATACTAAGAAAATAGAAGACATGGCCCAAGAAAAGGAATACATCAAAGTTCCAGAAGAGATGCAGAATTTGACAGAACTAATTAGCGAGATGAGCACAAATTCCCATAATCAAATTAATGAGCTGAAAGAAAACATAGTTAAAGAGATAAATGACATCAAGAAGACATTGAGTGAACGCAAAGATGAATTAGAAATCCTGAAGAGAAAAGTAAAGGAGTTCATGGGAATGAAAGACACAATAAGTGAAGTCAAAAACACATTTGAGGCATACAACAGCAGACTCGAAATGACAGAAGAAAGAATAAGTGAACCAAAGACAGAACAGCTAAAATTGAACACAGAAAAGAACAGAGAGAGAAGAGAATGGAAAAAGTTGAGCAGGGCCTCAGAGAATTGAATGATGACACAAAACACAACAGCATAAGTGTCATGGGAGTTCCAGAAAGGGAAGAGAAGGGAAAAGGGGCAGAAAGAGTATTTGAGGAAATAATAGCTGAAAATTTCCCAACTCTCACAAAAGAAATGAACTTACATGTCCAAGAAGCACACCGTACCCCAATCAGAATAAATCCAAATAGACCTACACCAACACACATACTACTCAGAATGTCAAATGTCAAAGAGAAAGAGAAAATTCTCAGAGCAGCAAGAGAGAAGCAAACGATCATGTACAAGGGACATCCAGAAGGAATAAGTGCAGATTTCTCTTCAAAAACCATGGAGACGAGAAGACAGTGGTGTGATACAATTAGGAAATTGAAAGAGAAATACTGCCAGCCAAGAATTCTTTATCCGGCAAAACTGTCCTTCAAATATGAAGGTGAATATAAAATATTCACAAACAAACAGAACCTAAGAGAGTTTGCAAAAAAGAATCCACTTTTGCAGGAAATATTAAAGGAAGCCTTAGAACCTGAAAGAATAAGACAGGAGAGAGAGGCTTGGAGGAGAATATAGAAGAAAGAATAGCAGAAAGGATAACCAAAAGAGTAAAAAGAGAGACAAAAACAAGATGACATATGAAAACCAAAGTATAAAATGGAGGAAGTAAATACTGCATTTTCAGTAATATCATTGAATGTGAATGGATTACACTCCCCAATCAAAAGATACAGGCTCGGGAAGCGGATGTGGCTCAATCGATAGGGCTCCCGTTTACCATATGGGAGGCCCCGGGTTCAATTCCCGGGGCCTCCTGGTGAAGGCAAGCCAGCCCGTGCAGCGTGGTGAGCTGACACAGCAAGATGACGCAACAAAGGGAGACAAGTAGACACAGAAAAATGCACAGCAAATGGACACAGCGAGCACAAGCAGCAAGGGGGTGGGGGTAAATAAATAAAATCTTTAAAAAAAAAAAAAAAAAAAAGATACAGGCTCATAGAGTGGATTAAAAAAACATGAGCCATCCATATGCTGCTTACAAGAAACTCACCTTAGACCCAGAGATAGAAATTGCTGAAAGTGAAAGGTTGGAAAAAGATACTCCATACGAATAGTAACCAGAAAAGAGCAAGGGTAGCTATACTAATATCAGACAAAACAGACTTTAAATTCAAAAAAGTTATAAGAGATACAGAAGGCAATTATATGTTAATAAAAGGGAAGATCCACCAGGAAGATATAACAGTCATAAATATCATTGCATCTAACCAGGGTATCCCAAAATATATGAGACAATCTCTGGCAAAATTGAAGGGAGAGTTTCCGGGAAGATGGCGGACTAGTAAGACATGGGAATCTCTTCTCCAGAAAAATAGCTAGAGGACAGGGTGAATCAGCCCCAAAAAAGATCTTCTAGGGTTTAGGACAGCAGGTGAAGGCTGCACACCACCCAGAGGAGAGAGGGACAGAAGAGGGAAATCGCGACGCCAGAACCGTGAGTTGGAACCAGCAGCGGCTGCTGCTGCTTGCACTCTCCCCCACACTCTTTAGAATTCTCAGCCTCTGGGCCTGCGACTACAGACAAAGGGGGCTCCAGGAATCTACCACTCCCGGAAAGAGGAGAGAGAGGAACACAACCTTAGGCTGACTCAGGTTCTGACCTGTAATATTGGGCTGCGGAGCCCCATGGACCCTTCCACACAGCGATTTGCCCTGGGAGCCTAGGAAAGACTGGAGAAATCCGACCCTCGCAACCTCCCTCTCTTCTAGACTGGACTAATTATTGAGGACTCCACAGGAAAGAGGAGAGAGAGCCTCGGGCTGACCCTACTTTTGACTCGCAGGTTTGGTCTGTTCTATCCCGAGAGCCCTTCCAGGCCAGGTGGGGCTGCACCATTGTTTGCCTTGAAGCCTGCAAAGGGTTAAAGATATACAAACCTCCCAATCTCTTCCTCTACTAACAGAGACTGATTGTTGAGGATTCAGAAGGGAGTGGAAATATTTTCCAGCTGGGAAAAGGGAGGGGGCTACCAGAGAAGACTGGAGAACTGTCTCAAAAGTTTGAATTACAAGGCTCTTAGCCCCCAGACAGGAAGCTCTATCACATTGATCTGGTCTGTGTCATAACAAATACACTCTGACCAGGCATTGAATTGAGAGCTGCCAACGAGCACCATCTGCGGGCAAACCAAGGAAGTGCACATAAGATAATTAATAGGAGAGGCTTTTCCTGGCCTCTATAGCCTCCCTGCCCAAGGCCCTAGGAAACGACTCTACAACCAATTACTGGGTCCACTGCCCAGTTTTGAGCAACTAGCAGAACAATCCTAACAATCAAGGTTGAGCCAAAAATCAAAGAGCTGTGGTAACTCACAGCCTCCTGCCACTAAAACCCTATAAAATAGAAAGAGATAGAGCATCTAAGTAAAATACAACCTAACCAGATGCCTAAACACCAACAAAAAATTACGAGCCATACTAAGAAAATAGAAGACATGGCCCAAGAAAAGGAATAAATCAAAGTGACCGAAGAGATGCAGAATTTGAGAGAACTAATTAGCGAGAGGAGCACAAATTTCCAAAATCAAATTAATGAGATGAAAGACAATATAGTTAAAGAGATAAATAACATCAAGAAGACATTGAGCGGATGCAAAGAAGAATTTGAAATCCTGAACAGAAAAGTAATGGAGTTCATGCGAATGAAAGACACAATAAGTGAAGTCAAAAACACATTTGAGGCATACAATAGCAGACTCGAAATGATAGAAGAAAGAATAAATGATACCGAAGACAGAGCGGCTAAAATTGAATAGAGAAAAGAACGGAGAGAGAAAAGAATGGAAAAAGTTGAGCAGGGGCTCAGAGAATTGAATGACAACACAAAATGCAACAACATACGTGTCATGGGAGTTCCAGAAGGGGAAGAGAAAGGAAAGGGGGCAGAAAGAGTATTTGAGGAAATAATAGCCGAAAATTTCCCAACTCTCACGAAAGAAATGAACTTACATGTCCAAAAAGCACACCGTATCCCAATCAGAATAAATCCAAAGAGACCTATGCCAAGACACATACTATTCAGAATGTCAAATGTCAAAGATAAAGAGAAAATTCTCAGAGCAGCAAGAGAGAAGCAAACAATCATGTACAAACAACGTCCAGTAAAACTTAGTGCAGATTTCTCTTCAGAAACCATGGAGGCGAGAAGACAGTGGTATGATACAATTAGGAAACTGAAAGAGAAAAACTGCCAGCCGAGAATTCTTTATCCAGCAAAACTGTCCTTCAAATATGAAGGTGAATATAAAGTATTCACAAACAAACAGAAACTAAGAGAGTTTGCAAAAAAGAATCCACCTTTGCAGGAAATATTAAAGGAAGCCTTAGAACCTGAAAGAAAAAGACAGGAGAGAGAGGCTTGGAGGAGAGTATAGAAGAAAGAAAAGCAGAAAGGATAACCAAAAGAGTAAAAAGAGAGACAAAAATAAGATGACATATGAAAACCAAAGCATAAAATGGAGGAAATAAATAGTGTATTTTCAGTAATATCATTGAATGTGAATGGATTAAATTCCCCCATCAAAAGATACAGGCTGACAGAATGGATAAAAAAAACATGAGCCATGCATATGCTGCTTACAAGAAACTCAACTCAGATCCAGGGATACAAACCGGCTGAAAGTAAAAGGTTGGAAAAAGATACTCCACGCGAATAGTAAACAGAAAAGAGCAGGGGTAGCTGTATTCATATCATACAAAACAGACTTTAAATGCAAAACAGTGATAAGAGATATGGAAGGCCATTATATATTAATAAAAGGGACGATCCTCCAGGAAGATATAATAGCCATAAATATCTACGCATCTAACCAGGGTGCCCCAAAATATATAAGACGAACTCTGGCAAAACTGAAGGGAGAAATAGACATTTCTATAATAATCATTGGAGACTTCAACACTCCTCTCACATCATTAGATAGAACAACTAGACAGAAGATCAACAAGGAAACAGAGAACTTGAACAATATGATAAACAAGTTAGACCTAACAGACATATACAGAACACTGCATCTGAAATCTTCTCAAGTGCCCATCGATCTTTCTCCAGGATAGACCACATGTTAGGTCACAATACAGTTCTCAATAAATATAAAAAGATTGAAATTATACAAAGCACCTTCTCAGATCATAATGGAATGAAACTAGAAATCAAAAACAGACAGGAAAAAAAGGAAATTTGCAAATGTGTGGAGACTAAACAACACACTCCTAAATATTCAGTGGGTCAAAGAAGATATTGCAAGTGAAATCAGTAAATATATTGAGACAAATGAAAATGAGAACACAACATATCAAAACTTATGGGATACAGCAAAGGCAGTCTTGAGAAGGAATTTTATAGCCCTAAATGCCTATATTAAGAAACAAGAAAGAGCTAAACTCAAAGATTTAACTGAACAACTAGAGAAACTAGAAACAGAACAGCAAACCAATCCCAAAGCAAGCAGAAGGAAAGAAATAATAAAGATTAGAACAGAAATAAATGAAAATGAAAACAGAAAAACAATAGAGAAAATCAACAAAACCAAAAGCTGGTTCTTTGAGAAGATCAATAAAATTGACAACCCCCTAGCTAGACTAACAAAGAAAAAAAGGGAGAAGATGCAAATATATACAATCAGAAATGAAAGGGGGGAAATTACAAATGACCTCACAGAAATAAAAAGAATTATACAAGGATATTTTGAGGAACTATATGCCAACAAACTAGACAACCTAGATGAAATGGACAAATTTCTAGAAACGCACATCCAGCCTACAGTGACGCTACGAGAAATACAAGAAGTTAACAAACCAATCACAATTAAGGAGATTGACTCTGTCATCAAAAATCTCCCAGCAAAGAAAAGTCCAGGACCAGGTGGCTTCACAGGTGAATTCTACTAAACATTTAGAAAAGAATTAACACCAATCCTGTTTAAACTCTTCCAAAAAAATGAAGAGGAGGGAAAATTACCCAACACATTTTATGAAGCCCTTATACCAAAGCCAGATAAAGATTCCACAAGAAAAGAAAATTACAGACCAATCTCTCTAATGAACATAGATGCAAAAATTCTCAACAAAATACTTCCAAATCGAATCCAACAGCATATCAAAAGCCTTATACATCACGACCAAGTGGGATTTATTCCTGGTATGCAAGGTTGGTTCAACATAAGAAAATCAATCAATGTAATACACCACATCAACAAATTGAAGAAAAAAAAACCACATCATCATCTCAATAGATGCAGAAAAGGCATTTGACAAAATCCAACATCCTTTTTTGATAAAAATACTTCAAAAGATAGGAATAAAAGGAAAATTCCTCAATATGATAAAAGGCATATATGAAAAACCCACAGCCAAAATCATACTCAATGGGGAAAGGTTGAAAGCTTTTCCCCTAAGATGAGGAACAAGACAAGGATGCCTACTGTCAGCATTGTTATTCAACATTGTTCTAGAAGTTCTAGCTAGGGCAATTAGAAAAGACAAAAATTTAAAGGCGTCCAAATAGGAAAAGAGGAAGTAAAACTCTCACTGTTTGCAGATGACATGATCCTGTATTTAGAAAATCCTGAAGTAGCCACGACAAAGCTACTTGAACTAATAAATGAGTTCAGCAAAGTGGCAGGATATAAGATCAACACGCAAAAATCAGTAATGTTTTTGTACACTATTACTGAACAACCTGAGGAGGAAATCAGGAAGAAAATTCCATTTTCAATAGCAACAAAAAGACTCAAATACCTAGGAGTTAATTTAACCAAAGAAGTACAGGACCTATATGCAGAAAACTACAAAACCATGCTAAAAGAAATTTTAAAAGACCTAAACAAATGTAAAGACATTCCGTGTTCACGGATTGGAAGAATAAATATCGTGAAGATGTCAATCTTGCCCAAACTGATTTACAGATTCAATGCAATACCAATCAAAATCCCAACAGCTTACTTTACAGAATTAGAGAAGGCAATTACCAAATTCATCTGGAAGGGTAAGTGCACCCGAATAGCCAAAAGCATTCTAAAAAAGAAGAGCAATGTGGGAGGAATTTCACTGCCTGACCTTGAAACATATTACAAAGCTACAGTGATCAAAACAGCATGGTACTGGCATAAAGCTAGACACATCGATCAGTGGAACAGCATTGAGAACCCAGAAATAAACCCTCACCTATACAGTCAACTGGTTTTTGATAAAACTACCAAGCCCACGCTAATGGGAAAAAAACAGTCTCTTCAACAAATGGTGTTGGGAGAACTGGATATCTATAACCAAAAAAATGAAAGAGGACCCCTATCTCACCTGCTATACAAGAATCAACTCAAAATGGATAAAAGATCTAAATATAAAAGCCAGGACCATGAAACTACTAGAAGAAAATGTAGGGAAATATCTTCAACACCTTGTAGTAGGTGGTGGTTTCTTGGACCTTACACCCAAAGCACGTGCAACAAAAGAAAAAATAGATAAATGGGACCTCCTCAAAATTAAACACTTTTGTACCTCACAGGACTTTGTCAGAAGGGTGAAACGGCAGCCAACTCAATGGGAAAAAATATTTGGAAATCACATATCTGATAAGAGTTTGATATCCAGGATATATAAAGAGAAGTTACAACTCAACAATAAAAAGACAAACGACCCAATTAAAAAATGGGTGAAAGACTTGAATAGACATTTCTCCAAAGAAGAAATACAAAATGGCAAAAAAAAAAAAAAAAAACACATGAAGAAATGCTCAACATCACTCATGATTAGGGAAATGCAAATCAAAACTACAATGAGATATCATTTCACACCTATCAGAATGCCACTATTAAAAAGACAGAGAACTACAAGTGTTGGAGAGGATGTAGAGAAATATGAACACTTCTTCATTGTTGGTGGGAATGCAGAATGGTTCAACCACTATGGAGGACTGTTTGGCAGTTCCTAAAGAAGTTGAATATAGACTTGCCACGTGACCCTGCAATACCACTACTGGGTATATACCCAGAAGAACTGAGAGCAGTGACACGAACAGACATCTGCACGCCGATGTTCATAGCCAAATTATTCATCATTGCCAAAAGTTGGAAACAACCGAGGTGTCCATCAACAGATGAATGGATAAACAAACTGGTCTAGTCACATGATGGAATATTATGCAGCTGTAAGAAGAAATGAAGTTGTAAAGCATATGAGAACATGGATGAACCTGGAGGACATTATGTTGAGCGAAGCAAGCCAGACACAAAAGGCCAAATACTGTATGAATGCATTACTATGAACCAAATATATTGTGTAACATATTGTTTGATTTTTTAAAAATTTTATATGTATCCATTACATTTAATTAAGTAATGTATATATTTATTCATTTGTGCTTACTTTTTAGTTTTTAATTGTTTATATTTTCAATTATTAAATGTATAAAATAAAGTAAAAAAAATTGATACTGGTAAAGGGTGTACAGTTCTTTATGCTATTTTGGCAAATCTTTCCAAATTTGTGATTATTGCAAAGTAAAATTGTGATGAAAGCAAACAAATGAACGAGAGACTGAAGTTAGCAGGGACGGCCCTGAGTGAGCTCAGGCAGATTTTGGTCTCACTTCCCCGTGACCTTGGATCACTGTGGGAAATGCCGTTGCCCATGTATGAGCTACAATGATAATCCTCCTTGTCCTTGGGCTGGAGCCCGAAGATGCTCAGGGTGGCCGTGTTGCCGGACTTGGAGCCAAAGAAGTGGCCAGGGATCCCTGAGGGTAGTTTATTGACTTCATAAATGAGGAGTTTTGGGGGCCATGCCTGGGCGCTGATGGTACCAGGAGACATAGTCATAACCCCCGATGTCGTTGCTGTTTCCAGCACAGGAGATGGTGACCATTTGTCCCAGAGCCTCAGACACTGAGGGAGGCTGATTCAGGGCAGACTGAGCCCAGGATCCTGAAAAGGAAAAGAAAGTCGGTGGGTTCACGACCAGGCTCAGGTGGGTCAGGAAAGGAAGGGCTCATCATGAACCAGTAATGGGGTGTTTCACCTGTGCAGTGAGCAAGGATGGCGAGCAGGAGGGGAGCCCAGGCCATGGTCAGGTGTCCAGAGCTCTGCCACTGAGCCCCACAGGTGGGCAGGGCAGCCTCAGGGATTTTATCCTCCAGCCTGCCTGTGCTGTGGTGGGGGAGGGGACCTCATGCAAATCTGCTCCTTGAGCCCTGATACTCTCACTGTGCCCTCTGCTCCAGAGCCTTCCAAGTTAATCCTTCAGTGAGTCCTGCCTGCTGAGGTCCTGGTGAGGCCCTAGAGGCTAATTCAGTTTAACCCTGAAATAGGTCCCTGGGAGGTTTTCTAGGGACACAGGGCAGCTGAGTGGAGGCCCCCGACCTCTCCTCAGTGCAGTGCCAGCTGAAAACCCGAACATGGAGTGAATTTTGAGCTGACAGGAAGGCTCCCCATGGATCCGTGATGTGCACCCACAGATGCCACACAGTGGGAAAGGGGGTCCCCCTGGAAGCAGTGCTGCCAACACCAGCCCTGCTGCTTGGCAGGGACCTGCTCTTTCAGTGACCAAACTCCCAGGCACATCCCTAAGCTTTCACAAGGGATTTTACAAATATGAATTAGACAAAATTCATTAAGGAGCATAGTACAATGATTTTGACATGATTCAACCCCCGGTACCAGCACATAAAGTCCCTGGGATTTGACTGAAAAGAACTTTGTAAGTAGGTTGTGAAATCAATATTTATTGATTAATAATCTTACGAGGTAAGACTGGAGCATGCGTGTTCTTTGATACTTTATTTTCTCACTCAACGATATCAACATTTCAAAACTATTATGGCCCAGAAAGTCTTTTTTCTAGTTCCTTTTATTTATTTATTTTCTAAATCAGCTCCTCTTTTATGCTTCCCAAATTCAGGTGTCAAGAGTAAGTCCTTAATTGACCTTGACCCCTCCCATACTCACACACCCACATCCAATGCAAAACCAAGTCCTGCAGATTCTACCTCCTGGACTTCCTCAGATATGTCTAGAGCCACCCAGGGCGAGGCATACCTACAACCAGGGGGTTGCCCACCTCGTCCTCCTCCTTCCTCCCTTGTCCACGCAGAACTTGAAAATATATCATAAATCCTGTCATGCCCCGATTTACAAATTTGTGCTTTCCCCTTAGCAACCCCTGCCCTGGCTCTCATGTTCCTTCTCTCTAACCTCCTTCACAGTTTCCCTGTTTCACTGGGACATAGCCCACAGCCCCATCTTCCTTCTGAGGGACCTTCCATAGAAGCCATTTCTGGGCCCACAGGGCCCCCTTCTGGGCTGAATTAACACCAGAAAGTAGACAAGGCTTCAGTACTGAGGGCAGGGGATCAGCCCTGGGGTCTTGGACTCAAAAGAGGTTTTGGAAACATGAAAGCTGAGAATATGTCTAAGGAGTGCACACACTCTAGAGAAAAGAAAATCAAATGAATCTCCTGGAATCACATCTGCCCCTCGGTTATATATATAAATATGGCTAAGATGCAAGAGAAGCTGTTATGTCACTGGCCTAAGGAAACTCTCATCAGCTCAGCCTCCTTGTCTGCAGAAGGACGCTGGATTTGTCCTCTGCACCAGTTACCATAGGACCTCCTGAGAGCCTGGGCTCAGAGCTCACCCCTTTCTGGCAAAATCTCTTTCTTCCAACAGAAAAACTTGCATTAAAGGGATTCCTAGAAAAGTGAGACATCAAAACATTAAATGTTGGATTGTTCGGGAAATGGGAATCTGCATGTGAAGCTGACTTTAATAGGAACGGTATGGGGATGAGGAGATTGGGGCGTGAAAAGTTCTGAGGACAATCTTTCGGCACCACTACCCACCCCATGTTCTCTTATCCAAGATCTTAAAAACCTTAGTCTCTAAAAAAGGGTGGACAGGTTTCTGAGGTCACCTCAATAACTGTTCTCAATGAGGGCTAGGGGTTTCAGGAAGGAAATTGTTGTTATAAAGACACCAGAATACCGTTTTCTCTTTCGAAGGTAAGAGGATAGTTTTTGCCTCTCCTGTCCTTTGTTGCTTTCATTCCTGTACGTTTTAGAGGTGGTCTTACGAGCAGCGTATCTTCCAAGGAGAGACCTCAGTGACAAAGTGGCAAAGGATATGACAAGTTCAGGCACCACCAGGCTGGAGTGTGGGCCAGGACGTGGAACCAGGGAAAGGAACGGTGTCTCTTGGAGACCACCAAGGAGTGGAATCCAGAGAAATATCCACCTCCAACCTCAACATTCTCCTTTATAGATGTCAGGTTTGCCTACATCCTGTATTTATCTACATTATTGGTCTATTTGAAAGAGACTGCATGTTGTTGACATCATGACTCATGTGATGAATTTAATGTGAATTTAATTTTTTTAAAAAACAATTAAACATTTTTTTAAAAAAACTTAAAAGAGATAAAGTTTTAAAATGGAAGAGTCAAAAATAAATATATATACTCATGATTGATTCAGTTGCAAAACTTCAGAGAACTCCCAGAGAATGTAGAGAGAGCACTGCGTGTTTGCTAATAAGATTTCCGGGGGGGTAAACCAGGTTTGTTGGAAGGGATTTCCCGAGATGCAATAACAAGATAAAAATACAAGGAGAAATGAATCATTACAAACCTTATCACTACTTGAGAAAAACTAGTTTTTTATTTTTATTTTTTGTAACCCTCTTTCCTAGTGCAACAGTACTCAAATGTTTTGTTGTCAAGATAGATTTATAATCTGAAGAATTATTGAGCACCCCAATAATGTTTTGTTCATCTTTGCAAGTCCATTGATATTTGCTATATTAAATATTTCTTTAAAAGTCAAATAAGGATACTAAACCTACCACATCTAAAAATATATAATATATTTTATTGAAATCAGCTTTGACTTTCAAAATTTTAAAAATACTTTAAAGGGGGTATTAAATTTTTTGGCAAATCTTTTTATTGTCTGGGGAAATAAAGAGAGTTGGATTCCCAGGTCTATTTCCTCATTCAATTGTTGCAATATGCCCCATAGGTTGAAGGGGTTAGGTAATTATTTCACAACACAGAAATGTCTTTGAGGTAATGTTATTGCAAGATAGAGGAGCCATACATGCTGAAAGTAACCTAAAAATAAGGGAAGACAAGAAAATTATTTGGGTGTGCGTAACGGTCAGACGTCTGAGGACAGGACTCATTTTGGAAAGAACATCGGTCTATACCAGAAATGTTCCCTACTTTTAGATGTTGAAATATGGATGGGATAAGGGGTGAGATCCTAGAAGGGTGGGACCAAGTCTACAATTATGTGCTGTGCCCTCAGCAAAATTTGCAGAACTTTTTCACAGGAGACCAAGAAATTGATCTCAAAGGGAAAATATGCTATGTGTTCATGGACTGGTAACACGGTGAACCCCAAGTGTCACAAACTTGCAATATCCCCTCCTGTCAAATTCAGATAAAAATGCTGACCAACTTCTAACCAATTAACGCAACAAATGTAAGTGGAGGTCACTGCCATTATTGCCTTATGGTATCTATGACCCCATATTTAAAAAACTGGAGAGAGAGAGGCTCCTGGTGGCCCTGAGGGAGAGCTTACCCTGCTATGGACTCTCCCCTGTGGAGGGGCCTAAGCAGGCAGCTGTGGGTTCCCTCCAGGACCAGGGGAGGATGGAGAGCCCCCAGTCTGCAAACTGCCAGGGCCTCGTTCCACAGCAACAAGGAAATGAAATCCAGCAAAGAGCAGGGAAGCAGATTCTTTGCCAGGTGAGCCTCCAGGTCAGAACAATATGAAATCAAGGTCAGTGGTCAGAGATCTGAGGAGTTTGTGCCCCTGAGAGGGACAGAGTTGGACTCAATTATGGCTTCCCTACACATGGGTCATCTGTCCTTTCTGTTTAAACCTATACTTGGTGCTGGAGTTTGTAGGTGTATGTCCAAGAGACTAGAGTCTTTGGGCTGTCCATGTGCCAGCTGGGCCTGGAACCTAAGTGGAGTTGCAATACCTACTCTCGAGTTCATTGGACTCACCCAGGACAAATAACAAGGAGGTGAGGATTGACAGCCACCACACAAGAGAAGACTTCACAGAGCAGGTGGCCTCGAATCACTTCAGACTAAATGAGAGGACAGTCCCACCCTTGTTCTTGTCACCAAAGAGCTGAATCAAATCTGCAACCTCAGGGCAAGGAAGAGGAAAGGGCATAGTTTTCATTTTCATTTTTCCAAGTCAAGTGACCTGGGAGAGACTTTTCTTTACAACTTCATTGTAAGGACCAACAGTATTTTTTGTGAGGTTTCCCTAGAGAAGCACCTGCAGCTGTGGTGATGAACAGAAGTGACAGCAGATAACAAAGCCTGAGGTTTTGGTATCACTTCCCTGTCACAATGGACCACTGTGGAAAATGTTGCTGCCCGCATATGACATACAGTGATAATCTGCCTCGTCCTCAGACAGGAGCCCGGAGATGCTCAGGGAGGCCGTGTTGCCGGACTTGGCGCCAGAGAAGCGACCAGGGATCCCTGAGGGTCGTTTATTGACATCATAAATGAGGAGTTTGAGGGCCGTGCCAGGGCGCTGTTGGTACCAGGACACCCTGTTATAACCTCCGATGTCACTGCTACTTCCAGCACAGAAGATGGTGACCGTCTGTCCTGGAGTACCAGACACTGAGGGAGGCTGAGTCAGGGCAGACTGAGCCCAGGACCCTGCAAAGGAAAAGACGATGAGTTTAGGACAATGGCTTTGGGTGGGTCTGGGAAAGAGTAAAGAAAGGGGTGACCCATGAACCAATAACGGGGTGTCTCACTTGCACAATGAGTGAGAAGGGTGAGGAGGAGGGGAGCCCAGGCCATGTCGGTGGCACTTAGAGTTCTGCCCTGAGACCCACAGGTGGGCAGGGCAGCCTCGGGGACTTTATCCCACAGGCTGGCAGTTGATGCAGGGGGAGGGGGCCTCATGCAAATCTGCTCATGGAACCTTGACCTTCTTCTCTGCCCTCTCTGGTTTCAGAGCCTTGAGAGAGGGAACCCTCAGGGACTGCAGACTCCTGGGGCCTCTGGAAGAAGTGTGGCTGGGAGACACATTCAACCTAAAACAGCTTTCAGACTGATCCCTAAGGACTAGTATTTACCCCCAATCCCTTTCAGCCCTGGAAAGACCCTAGAGACCTCCGCTCAGCACAGACGAGCTGGGACCCCTGGACTGTGGGAGTGACCCTGGTGTCCAGACAAAGGCCCCCTGCCATGTCCCTGGGTTTCCACAGCTGCCCCCCAGAGCATGAAGGAGTTTCCTACCCAGGACAGTCCTGCCAACACCAGCCCCTGAATACTCCCCGGGACCCTTTCAGTGACCAAACTCCCAGACACACCCTCATGCATTCACAAAGTGCTCTACAAATGTGAATTTAACATAAAACGTTATAGAATAAAAAACATAGAATCAAGGAGCAGATTCTAGTGCTGTGCTCACTATTCTATCCCCAGCACCTAAACAGTGTAAAGTCCATGGGACATGTTTGGAATTTGTTACTCAATGAGTTCAGGAAATGATTATTTACATATCTACAACTTTATGTACTAGGAATATATTGAACGTGATATTCTGTCCTTGATTTTTTTCACTCATCAATATAATAAATCTCAAATCTAACATGGCCTAAAAATACTTCCTTCATTTTGTTTTTGTTTTTTTTTAAGTTACCGATCCATGTCTTTCTTCTAAGCATACGGGTCAAGCCCAACGTCTAGGAGTGAACCTGAAACCCCCCTTACATCCCTCCCACATCCAATCCTACAGCGAGTCCTACTGATTCCATCTCCTAGAAGCCCCCAGAGCTGCCCACAGCCACCCAGGGTCAAGGCAGGACCTCCTGCCAGCAGCAGAGAGCAGAGCAAGACTCTCCACCTGGTCCCTGCTTCCTCCTTCATTCTCCAGGAACAGTGTCCTCACAGCAGCCACAAGGCACTTGAAAACCTACATTAGACACTTCCACAACCTGACTTACAAACTAGTCGTTTTCCCTTGGCAAACCCCTGGTTCTCACGTTTCCATCTCTCCATCCTCCTCTCCAGGCTCCCCCTGGGTGACTGTCACACAACTTCCCAGACCTGCCTTCCTCTCTGGGAACCTCCCCATCAGCCTATTCTGGGCCCACAGTGCCCCCTGGTGGACAAGGTCTTCTGGTGAAACCAGAGAAGCTGCCAGCACTGGATGAAGGCATGAGAGCAATCTCAGGGAAACTTGAATTTGGAAAATGAATTTGGAAGAACAAAGGTTAATTGAAAGACAGCTAGAGGATATTCTAGGGACTGTATAACATAGTGATTTGGGTGGTAGATGAGGACTGTGGTTAATAATATATATAAAAGTATGTTTCTTTATTACCAATGCAAAGAAGGTACTATTTGAATGCTAAAGGTTAAAAACAGAATATGGGATTTAGTTTTATGAGATATGAATATGATCAAGCATATTTTTTCTTCATTTTCTTCATCAATAAGGAGACTTTGGTTATGTCATTTAACTGATCTGTGTTCTTTTATTTATCTTTCTGAACACTGGAAAAACAATTGAGTTTGTTTTTAGGATTAAATAAGATAAATGTGCCTGGACTGAATTTTTTAAAGTAATGCTTCCATAATTTGTTAAGCTGCCTTTGCCTGTTATTCTATTTTTTTTTTTTTTTTTTTTTTTGGATTTGAAATAAAGTTTACTTTATTTGATGAAGGTGTGCACACACCAGAGCGAGGCAAGGCTAAATGAATCTTAATGGAATTTATCAATAATGCTAAAGAATATACCATTCTTTGTGCTATTTTGGCAATTTTTTACAACTTTGTGATAATTTCAGAGTAAAATGGTGACAAAAGGAAATAAGGAGCAAGAGAATGAAGTTAGCAGGGAGGGCACTAAGTGAGCTCAGGGCAGGGTTTGGTCTCACTCCCTGTGAACTTGGACCCTGTGTCAGGGTTCCTGCCCGTGTATGAGATGCAATGATCATCTGCCTTGTCTTCAGGCTGGAGATGCTCAGGGAGGCCGAGCTGCCAGACACGGAGCCAGAGAAGAGATGGGGAACCTAGGGCAAAGAACTGACATCAGGAATCAGGAATTTGGGGACTGTCATGGCCTCTGTTGGTTCCAGGACTCCTCATTAAAGCTCCCCGTGTCACTGGTGCTTCCAGCACAGGAGAGGGTGACCATCTGTCCCAGAGCCCCAGAACCTGAGTGAGGCTGAGACAGGACAGACTGAGCCCAGGACCCTGAAAGGACACAAAAATCACTTCTTGTGAGCTTAATGATTTGGCCCAGGTGAACTTGAGCAAGAGGAAGACGAAGCACCAGCCCCAAGGACCCAAGGGTCCTTTTCCTTGGGGACTCTCAGCTGTACCCTGAGGGAGGAGAGTAAGGAGGAGCAGAGACCAGGCCATGATGGAGATGCCCCAAGAGCACTGCCTACAGAGACCCCAATGCTGGGCCTGGCTCACCCAGACTGCTTTATCCCTCTCTTTACCCCAGATGAGGGTGGGGTCTCCAAACAAATCTGGTCCTGTCCCTGCCTCTGTCCCTGCACCTGACTTGGCTGAAAGCCAGGTGCCTCCTTGGAGAAGAGAGTGTAGTTGAGGCAATTGAACTCTTTCACGTGTAGTTGTCTGAGGATGTCTCCCATCATGCCAAGACCATAATTATGTTTGTGCCTGATTATTCCAGGAGAGAAAAATCTGAAGCTTCTCAGCCTGGCTCTTCTGATTCTTTCTGCTGTGAAGTCAATGTCTCCTGACTCTCCCTGGCCGGGAACACACCCACCATGCCCTCCCCTGTGTGCAGACCCACCAGGGGTCTGACCACTACTGGGACAGTAGTTTTCCTTTCTCCCCGCCTTCAAGGAATCCCTTGTAATTTCTTGGGGAGCAGTGTCTCTCCAAGCTGCAACCTGTTCACTCTCCTCAACATCCTTCCTTTGTGCTAAAGAATCTGCAGCCCGGAATCCCACTAGCAGATTTGTCACCCTCAGGCTACTCATCCAGAGACCCCACAGAGCATCCCAAGTACACACGTGGGAGGGAGACCTGGGGAGGGAGGAGAGCACAGGGCAGGGTTTCCACATCCTGAACCTGGGTCTCACTTCTCCACCTTCTGCCCTTTCCACATTAGAGCAGTGACCATCCCATTCTCAGCCTCTGTTTTGCAATCTGACCACCGCCCATTGGAGGCCATCTCTAGAGAGATTAATGACAGAAGGAAATTGAAAGCTTCAAGAAGGGGCCATTTCTACCCTAATCAGAAGCATCGTTACAGAAATCTTTATAATTATCTGAAAAATTGCATCCATGCTAACATTAATTGATCTGTCTTCCCCCACAGAGGTGTTTTCCTCCTTTTGTGGCTCTCCTCCCTCTTCCCAGAGGCTGAGCTGAACTCAACCCTGGACTATTGAAGAAACCGTTTTCAACCTGTATCTCCTGTTTCTTTCCTCAAAATACTTTCAACTCTTCTACAGCTTCTCCTTTTTTCATTGCCTATGTTTAGACTGATTTGATTTTTCCAAATTAAAGATAGTAGTAAAGGATTTGGGCTCCCTTTAGGATGGAATAATCATACACCACTCCCTCCTCCCTCTCAAGGAGCTATAAAACCTGCCCAGAACTCATGCGGCAGCTGCTTGAGTGCCTGGAAAAGTACATCACAGCAGGTGGAAGGGAGAAAGTGTGGGCCTTAGAAACAGCATTGAAGCCAAGGTGATTTTCCCGCTTTCCCTTCAGTGTTCCATGGTCTGGACACAAAAGGGGTCCTAGAGGGGAAGCAGTGTGCAGACAGGAGCTGAGAAAGTGGAAAAAGGACGACTCCCTTCTCCAAGCTTGACATGTGAGAAAGGTGACTCCTAACGCTCAAAGAGATTTGGAAAACACACTTTGTTATTTTCTTTCTTTCTTTTTTTTTTTTTTTCTTGTCTCAACCTTCCCCATCACAGCCTCCAGGCAATTTCACTCTGATAGCAGCCATGATAGGGAGGGCAGTGGGAACTTTCCTTTCTCATTGAGGATGTTTTCCCAAGATACCGGCACCCAAGTCCATTGTTTTTGTTCCTGTCTTCTTGCTTCTAGTCCTAGGTCATGGGCACAGTCCCACTATATACATGGCATTACTGGGTAGCTAAAGGCCCATTCGTTGTTTAGCCAGAGGACCAAAAAGGGGAGGCCCAAGTCGCAAGAAGTACTGGGGAGATGGTGGGAAGTGATCAGCTTGTGACAGTACTTATAAATTGTACTTGAACTGTGGGGCTCAACTCTGATTTCCTATGCATGGATCTGATGGGAAATATAATAGGAAAGACTTTGAGAACAAAATGAAGGAACAAACCATTAACCATGGCCCAGATGTAACCACTTTGCTCAGGACAGGTGTAAACAGCATTGTGTAGATTGTGCAAATAGTTCTGAACTGACATGGAAACCAGTGCAAGCTGGTTGGAAATTGAAGACTGAACCCAGCAGAATAAATTGCCTGCTACAACAAAAGTATATTAACATAGACTGTGAGTTTTGTAACACAATATTGGATAGGTGCAAGAAAGAGAAAATCGCTTAGAACACGAAAAACTAGGAAAACCTTATCTGACATAGGAACGACCATCAAGAGATGCTCACTCAGAAATGACCGAGGGGGATTGATGTAGGATTGGGTGTATGTTTGTTTTTGTTTCTGTTTTTTCAATTTCTTTTGACAAAGGCTTTGCTGACAAAGGATTCACTTAAATCAGATAACATAAGAATGATATGAGAAATAAGGTTGAACCTTTTTGAAACGAATAGAGAGAAAGTCTTGGCAAAGAAATAGAAGATAGAGGATGAAATGGAACAACTAGAGAAAAAAAAAAAACACTAGATTGTATTAAGTGAAGATTATGTTTGCAGAAGCAAAGATTAGCCATAGCTATAGAAACTAATCAAGATAAAATGCAGGAAAAAAAAATCTCACCAAAGAAAATGGAAAGTTGTAAGTGTGCAATGGGATGACATTAGTAGACATAGTTATAGAAACTAATCAAGATAAAACACAGGCAAAGAAAAATTTCATAAAAGAAATGAAAAGTTATAAGTTTGCAGTGGGATGACATTAAGTAGATAACACCAAATACTTGTAATGGGAGTCCCCAGTGGAGAAGAAATAGAAGAGAAAATAATGACCAAAAACTTTCCGAGCTTAATGAAAACTATAAATCTACATGTCAGAGAAGCTTAAAAAAAAATCCTAAGCAGATGTATTGGGAAAAAATTTAGTGAGCATTGTTCAAACCTAAAAGTGAAACATCATGCAGGAAACTTAGTTAATAAGCAAACCAATGGCTTGCTAGTCAGCACTTTCCATATTTCAGGAGGAATGATGAGAACTAGAACAATGGGCACATTGGGGGATGTTTTTTAACAAATAAGAACAGATAGGGTGTATCCTGGGGAGTGTTGTGCTACTCTCTGGGAAGGTTGGTCACTTTTTCAGGGGCTGATGCATAAACCTTGGAATGTACTGCCGAGGGAGTGTTGTGTTCCTTCCCGAGCAGGCTGGCCACTTCCTCAGGAATTGATGCAGTATTCGCAAGTTTGTATCTATAGTAGCAAGTTCATTGATTATGAGCTCAACAAAAGGGACAGTCCCTGGTCAGACCAGTTGAAGTCCCACCCTGGGAGAGGGTCCTCTGCATAGGTGCTTTTAATCAAGACTTTGGTATAAGCTGCTGATTCAGGACTTCCCAACCGAGAGCTAGATGTTGGTGAGTTTGTATGTAGGACTGCTCTATTTTTCTATCATTTTGTAACTCTGTTCAATAGTGATTTAATCTTTTGATTGATTATGTCATTCTTGTTTCTCACTCTAATTGTCAGTATAGACTTATTAAACTAGATATGCATATAGGTATTTATATTGTATCCACCCGGGACTCTGGCCGGAGGTGGGCCAGGTATGTCGGTGTGTCCCCCGGTTTGGTGAGCATGTGAATGTATGTATGCATATCGTGAGGGATTGGGATATGGCAGTTGGACCCCTGTTTATAAACAATCTTCTGCCTATTTCATATTCTTTCAATTATTAACAAAGGTTCACTATCTATCTATCTATGTATATGAATGTGTGTATACAGATAGAAAGACTGCATCCATCCAGGACTCTGGCTGGAAGTGGGCCAGGCATGTCTGTGTGTCCCCCAGTTTGGTGAGCCTATATCTGTATGTATGTATATCATGAAGGATTATGATGCAGCAGTTGGACCCTGTTTGAAGACAATCCTTTGCCTATTTTATATTCTCCCATTTCTTAACAGAAGTTTAATAAAATAAGTAAATATATGTCTGTGTATTGCTTTCTTATGCTTGAGTTAATTAAGTCATCATATCATTTTATACACACATATATATCAAAGCATTAGCAAAGCACATTATCTAGTAGAGCAGCAGAAGAAATGAAGAAAACCACACCAAGATCACTATACCCAATTATAACAAATACTCTGCTTTGTAAAGCCCTGCAGAATGCTCTTCATGTTTCATTGGCTATCAATGATTAGTAAAATGTCAACAACAGAAGATTCTTCCCTGAAGATTTGATCAAGTTTTTCTTTCTCTCTCACTCCTGCCCCCTTCACCACACAAAGTCCAGTCAAAAGAGTAATTCTGCCTCTGCCCAATGTAGGTGCTGGGTTTTGCTTATGGCATCACAAGTCTTCTGCAAAGCCTGTGGGGCTAAAACTAAAAGATGCTGGGCACTGGAAGAAGTAAAGAGCTAGGACAAGGGACTAGAGATTTGGGAAAGTACTTGGAATGTACATGTACTTTCAGTCGTAAATAATTAAAAACTCAATTCCACTTAGTATAAACAAGTAAAACATATTTTTGTCCTATCACAAATATTTTGATGTAAATGGTTAGTAGCATTGGTTCAGAGATGATAAGGCCCTGAGTCAGCCTCTCTGTGATTCTTTTGCCCTCACCTCACAGTCACAAAATGGTTGCAGATCAAACTCACACCACATTCCAAGGCAGGAGGCTGGTGGCAGGGTCCTGCAGAGCATTTCTCCTCAACTTCTGTCTCTCACATGAAAAGCAAAATCCTTCTCCAAACTCGCAGCAGTGTCTACTTAAATTTTTTAGCCACACTTGGAACATATGCCTACTTGCTCCTAAACCCATGACTGGACCCACCTTCCACGAAATCAAAGAATTTCTTTTTATTGATCTATTTATTTATTTTTTATTGTGGATAAAAATCAAAATTTTCACAATACATACCAATATTTGCAAAATGATATATAAATATATATGCATATATGTGCATTTGCTTACAAAAATGTTATATATATATATATATATATATATATATATATATTTTTTTTTTTTTAAGAGGTGCTTAGATTACCTAAAATATTACACAGAACCTACCAGGATTCCCATATTCCCACCTCCCACACCTCCCACCACATCCCACACAAACATCTCCCACAAGTGTGACCTACACATCCTGGGGCCTTGCCATCAACCATAGACCACAGTTCACATCGTAGACCACACTGTCTCCCACACAGTTCTGAATGGTGTGTGCTGATTTAAAATGGCCTACATCCGTTGCAACAACGGTACTCAGGACAACCTACAAATCCCGAAAAAGCCCCTGTATTTCAACTGCACATCCCCTCCCTGCCCCAAAAGTGTCCAGTGGTCACTGGCTCCACCTCACTGTTATCATTTCTTCCATTGCTAGAATCACCATGTGTGTACAACAGAATACCAT